>JACXGI010019974.1:0-11558 GCA_016801175.1 Esox masquinongy | reverse complement strand
TCTAATTTTCTGAGATACTGAATTTGGGGTTTTCATTAGTTGTCAGTTATAATCATCAAAATTAAAAGAAATAAACACTTGAAATATATCAGTCTGTGTGGAATGAATGTATACAATATACAAGTTTCACTTTTTGAATGGAATTACTGAAATAAATCAACTTTTTGATGATATTCTAATTTTATGACCAGCACCTGTACTGTGATGATTGTGTTCCCTTAATATTTTTTGAGGAGTCTATAATAATAAATTGTCAGGCAGTCATTCAGCAATGGTATGCAAAATCATGATCCGAATAAACAGCTACTTCAATTAGGCAGGGCCGGTGCCAGGATGACATGACTGAGGGTGCATTTTGTATAAATGAGGGGGCATGCCTAATCACTGTGCAACACCCCATCCCCCAAGATGAAACGTTTAGAAACGTATATGCGCATGTAAAGCCGATCAATAAGCGTTGAGCTGTGAGGATCGTATGGTGTTGACTATGATGATTGAACCGGGTCAAATTCATGAGTGAGTGTTAATGACAATAAGGTACACGTGTGTGCATTTAACAAGTTCCACCATATCGTGGCATTATAATGTAATGTACAACACTGAAACGCTTTATTATTTTTTTGTGCACAACCGACAAAAACTTAACATAGGCTGTAAGTAGCAAGCCAGCATTAACTGTGAGGGCTGCTACCTGGATCAAATAGTTAGCTATAAATGTAAATGTAAATTGGTCAAAGATTTAGAATAGGCTACTAAAACGAACACCAAAACTTAAAATGAACTGAAAATAATTGTAGCAATTTATGCAAAAAATCGATGGAAACCTGGCAACCTACACGTTTCTCACCTTGACCTTCTTTGAGTATGGATCAATTTTCTGTTCTGATCTCCACAAGTCTGGGCAAGTTACTGAGTAGGCATCAATCAGAGGCAGCAATTTTATGATGTCATCATGTATACTTCTCACAAAGTATTTTGTGAGAAGTATTTCAAGGAAAATTGAGTGGACCATCTCATCTGGTACTGTCCAGTGACGGCAGACTTCTGTAATAAACTTTTTTCTGTAAAACATTTTCAGAATTGGTTGTTGGGTCATGGTATTTCTTGAAATGAACACAGACAATATTGATGGATTGACCATGATTTTTTGGATCACCAATGTGATATTATTCAGTTGGGAAAGACATTCTTCATTGGGGAGATGGTATCCCCAGAGATTCAGAGGGGGAAACATGGTCTCTGCTATTAGCTTGTGTAACATGTTCATTTGTGCAGATAGCATCTCCTGTAAGCCCTAATATATTTACGAATGACATTGCACCTTTATGGCAGCTTAAGCTGATTGCTCTGCTATTTTAATGGCTTTTTATTGACTTTTGTATTTTTCTTGAATAACATTTTATTGCTAATCATGATGTGACCTTCATAAACAATGGCTTATGTAAACTAGAAAATAAACTACAAAAAAAACTAAGACTATTATGATGAAAAGAAATAGGAAAATTATTAATAGAACCAACAATGGTAGGTTACACCCAAATCTGGCCTAGGAACCTGAGATTAACGGCAAAACGCTACAGCTAAAACTACTACCCTTACTGATTATATATGGAGGAAAAACAGTGGCTGTGTGGTTAATCAGGTTTCTGAGGCATCCCCAGGTAAGTCTAATATACACATTGCTCAGTTAATACATCATGCATACAGTCCAACATCATAAAAAAAGCACTTGGAAAGGTAAGTGCTGGAAAGACCACTAAACCTCTCGGAAAACTGTCATCACCCTCAGTTTCCTTTCCCATGGAAGGCACTTCGTCCCTTATGCTGGATGGAGGGTGCCTTTTCAGTGATTGGCTTTAGTTCTGAGCATTGAATATTCTTCTGCTGTCCAGGATTATCTCGGGACTAGACCTTGGCCAGGTGGTCTTGATGTTTGGTCACCCAAAAGTCTACAGGCAGCAGGGGCTTCTGACCAAACATCAGTTTGTAGGGTGAGTGACTAGTGGACTGGTGAATCGTGGTGTTATAAGCAAACAGTACTTGGGGCAGCAGTTGAGGCCACTTCCATTTCTTCTCATCTGGGAACGACCACAAAAGGTCATGAAGAGTTTGATTAAACCTCTCACATTGTCTGTTTCTTTCAGGATGATAAGGGGTTGTCCTGCCTTCTGTATCCCATACAACTGACAGACGTTTGAGTAGTTCCACTTCAGAGCTGCAGTCTTGGTCAGAGAGAATACGTTTTGGCACTCCATAAGTGTAGAACCATACTGGTACTTAATGTCAAAGTTAATGCTGGCCTACTGGGAAGCCCACCATTGCTCTACCTCTGCCAGGTAGCTCAGGGGGTTGTTGTCAGTGAATACGGTAAACTCTGCCCCCAGGATATATTCTCTGAATTTCTTCGTGATGGCCCACTTCAAGGCAAGAAATTCCAATTTAATGGAGCTATAGTTGGACTATAATCCTTTCGGTTGGCCCGAAGACCTCGGCTGGTGAATGCAAATGGCCTGCATGCCTCATCCTGGTCTTGCAAGAGTACTGCCCCAAGGCCCTGGTGGATGGCATTAATTTCCAGGTTAAAGGGCTGCTTAAAATCTGCTTAGCCCAGGACAGGGGCATTGACCAGTTTGTTCTATAGCGTTTGGAATGCCTGTTCACTCCACTGTCCTTCCAACATTGCCCTTTGATACCGGTTTCTTCTTGCTCCCTTGCAGCTCTCCAACCAGTCTGTGAAGTGGGACAGCATGCTTGTCGAATCCTTCCAAGAAGCACTGATTGTATGAGGCAAACCCCAGTAAGGACCGAAGCTCTGTAGTATTGGATGGACGTTTCCACTCCACCACTGTGCTGGTCTTCTCCGGGTCGGTACCTCACCTCCTGCTGAAAGAAGTGGCACTTAGACAACTTCAGTTTCAGGTTGTGTTGTTAGAGCCAATTCAGGACCATCTTCAAATGCTGTAGGTGTTGACTGAAGGATGTTGAAAAGATCGCGATATCATCCAAGTACAGAAGCAGAGATTGGAAACTCCCCGAAGATGCGTTCCATGAGGCAGTTATATATTTCAATGAAGCATGGAGAAGCCCCAAAATTAGCTACTTTGGAAGCATGCGTTTCAGATATTAGGAAGTGGATGACAGAGAACTTCTTGCTTTTATACTCAAGAAAAACAGAAATGCTCGTTTTAGGACCCAAGAAACAGAGCATTGTTGGCAGATCTCACTGTGAACCTCGACGGCTGCATGATCATATCCCAAAAAACTGTAAGAAACCTTGGCGTTACCCTTGACTCTGACCTCTCCTTTTATGAACATATAAAATGTCTCAAAAGTTGCTTATTTTCATCTTTGAAACATTGCAAAAATCAGAAACTTTCTATCAGAAACTGATGCAGAAAAACTAATCCATGCTTTTGTTACTTCTAGATTAGATTACTGCAATGCTCTTCTTTCCGGTTACCCTGATAAATCAATAAATAAACTTCAATTAGTGCTGCACACGGCTGCTAGAATCCTAACTAGAACAAAAAAATGTGAACACTACTCCAGTACTAGCCTCTTTACACTGGCTGCCTGTTAGGGTTAGGACTAATTTTAAGGTTTTATTGTTAACCTATAAATCAATACATGGACTTGCTCCTACTTACCTCGCTGAAATGATCCATTATTATTATTGTGCTGGGGGAGTACTTCTCCACTATAAATCCTTGTAGATCTAAGGAATGCATTTTCTAAATTTTCCGTCTCCTGCCATTTTAAACTTAGGAGGACATGAGGTCCTGGCCCACACCTGAGGAGTACCAGGCTTGAAAGACCCGTTGCTGTCCCTGTCCAAAGTTTTCCTAGTTGTGTTGCAGATCAAGACGATACCTGATGATTTCAGCTGCCACTGTGCTGACACCTCCCCCCTCCCCCGTGTTGTCCCTGTCCTTGTCCATCTGGTCATGCTTCCGACCTGGACTAAGTTTAAATAGACTCTGGACTCAGCCCACATGCATTTATTAATTATTACAATTTGTACTCTTAGTATGTTCACCCGGCACAGCCAGAAGAGGACTGGTCACCGCTCTGAGCCTGGTTCCTCTCTAGGTTTCTTCCTAAATTTCGGCCTTCTTAGGGAGTTTTTCCTAGCCACTGAAATTCAACACTACTGTTGTTTGCTCCTTGGGGTTTAAGGCTGGTTGTTTTGTAAAAGCACTTTGTGACAACTGCTGATGTAAAAAGGGCTTTATAAATAAATTTGGTTGATTGATGAGGTGTTGGAAAGTGCCTGGTGCATTGCACAATCCAAATGTCATTCTGTTGAATTCGAATAGGCCAAACAGGGTGCAGAAAGGTGTCTTTTCTTTGTTTTTCTCTGCCATTGGTAACTGGTTGTACCCGCTTACCAAGTCAAGAGTTGAGAGCACCAGCTAGGGCATCAGCTTTTGGCACCATCTAGGGCATCCAACGACTCTTCTATTCGCGGCAGAGGATAGGCATCCTTTCTTGTCTTGGCGTTAAGTGGTCGGTAGTCAACACAAAGTCATATGTCTCCACCCTTTTTCTGGACCACAACGATTGGGGAAGAGTAGGGGCTGCAACTGACTCCTGCTATACCCCGCTGTAGGAGTTCCTGTATGTGGGCCTTTACCAGTGAGAACTGAGATGGGGGGAGTCTGTAGTACCTCTGGCGTTAAGGGGTCTCGTCCGTTAATAGGATTTCTTGATGGATCAGGTTGGTACAGTCCAAGTCCCAGTCATATAGGCTGAATTCCTCTCAATGCTTTTCCAGCAAGGTCCTGACTGTTTGTGCCTTGTGGGGGGACAGGTCAGGTTGCTTTTGCTCATCCAGACCAGGGAAGGTGGAGGGTTGAGGCTCCAATGCTGCAGACTGGATGAATGCAACCCGACTCCGGTCTTCAATTTGGATGGACTGACAGGGATACTGCACGTTGGCCAGATGTAATGTCCCCATCACTGTTCTAGGTTTCAGCCACTGGTCTTTTTCCCCAACATTGACCACAGGGACATAGACTGGCCCCCTGGAGACAGAGAGAAGGGCACTGGAGAACAGCAGATTTACCGGCAGGTGGCCTTTTCTATAAGGCATGGGTTCCAGCAATACAGTATCAAGTGCTGGACCTGGACCTTGATTACATATGGCTAGAATAAACTGTAAGGAGGCCGCCAGTATCCGGATTGCCCTGCCTGGTGGTACCACTACTTCCCCAACACCACCAGTCTCCAGGAGGCGTTCCAGTTGTTGGCATTCAGACAATGCACATATCCATTCTTTACTGGTCTGTTGGACTAGGGAAGAAGCAAAAAGGTTGTTACCATGCAGCTTAAATTGCTCCTGAAAACAGCCACTGAATGTTCATTCCAAGCAGGCCCAGCACAGTGTTTTTCGAACACTTAGAAGCTAGGTCAGCAGGGTCTTTTACCCCCAGGATGCCCATCTTCAGAAGGATCTTACCCAGAACATCAACGTCCAGCTCCACATATCCCAAGGATGGGATCTCCAGTCGATTGGCGGCCTTGAGCTGCAGCCAATTACAGAATTTCAGCTGGTTGCTAGTTTGGGGCTTGATGTTGTTCAAAGAAAGCCTGTGTAGTTACCATTAACCCGGTGTTGAGCAAGGATGACACCACTACCCCACCTATTCTGACCTCAACCACTGGGCACTGTCCAATTAACTGTAATGGGAAACTTGTCTTGTCTGAACCCAAAAGACCCCATCCTGGTGCCTGGCTCCCAACACCGGAGGGTGCTAGTTTTCCTGCTGTTCTACAGAATTTATCCTTACCACCACTTTCAGACCTGGTCCCCCTGACCCCACCCCTACTGTTAGTCCACCCATCTCTACCTGACAAAACCTGGCATATGACCTGCTTTGTTACATCACATGTATATTGGTTTACCATCTAGCTGAAATTGGTATGGTTTTGGCCTATTGCTACGGGGTCATAGTGGATTACAGTGGTGGGGCCAGTGGAAGGTGTGCCAAGGTGTTTCAGAATAACATCGAGGTGGGCTTGCTATTGACGGAAGCACTCCTTGAGTTCCCTTAGTTCATCACTGGGTCTAGCAGTAATGGCACTAGCGTCAACATCAACTGACCAACGGCTGAGGCATGAGAGTCACAAGAATATACGCATGCTCTTTGTGTACCAGCAGGCAGCCCTCGCTTTTACGCACTTGATAGCAGCATTACATACATCTATAAACAAGTAGGTGGGATGCTGTCGAACTAGGTGAACTAATTCACGTTGTAATTTATCGTCCCGTAAATTTTCGATAAATGTGTCATGAGTGACCAGGTCTGGATTTAAAACCCCACGGGGATTTTATATTTAAAAAAACTCTTATTTCCAACAAAGCATGGGGAAATTCCCAGATTGACTGATTTTCACATTGCCGACGTTGAAAGAACTGCTTTTGTAGCATCACTTATGTTTGATCACAACCAAAGTGGTCAAGAAGCATGGTAAAAATCGATTCTGGATTGGCTCTAGCCTCTGGGGAACTAAATTTAACTTCCCTCTTAGCTTCTCCATCCAAAAGGTCACAGAGGAAATTTGCCTGCTCGGCCATAGAAGCCTGCCGCGCAGCCAACGACCTCTGCACTTCCTCCACCTAGTCCTCAACAGTCATAGAATCCTGAGCCATGATTCCAGAAAACCTTGGACATGTCCTCTCCCTTGGTGCATAAACATACACCCGCTCAGTAATTGTTTAACAAGTTCAGGCAACGCCCTGATTTGTTCTTCAGAGTTAGTAGACATATGAGGGGTATATTTTCTAGAGCTAGACAAGTCAACAGAATCACGTGGATTAGACCAGGCCCCACGAAGCGTCTTAAATTTATGCACGCTGGTGAGTATAGATGCTAGAGTGCGGAGGGTGTCCTCCTGGTCTGCTCCTGGGCAACCATCATTTTTCCTCCAACCCTAACTTGTTACCTTGATATTTCTGTGCCGTCAAATCAAATACAAAAAGTCTCTGTTCAACCTGCCAACAACGCCAAATGTGACCTTCATAAATAATGGCTTATACAAAATAGACCAACTGACAACGCCACTCTCCTTATGGTGAAAGACCCACAGCTTCACTTACAGCTTAACCATTGTATCCTCTAAATCCAGGAGGGGAACAAGAAAATAAACTAGGACTACTATGATGAAAAGGGAAATTATACATACAAAGGTAAGTTACACCCAAACCTGGCTTGGGAAGCTGAGATTAACGGCAATGCACTGAAGCTAAAACTACTACCCTTACTGATTATATATGGAGGAACAATAGTGGCTATGCGGTTAATCAGGTTACTCATCCCCAGGTAAGTCTAATATACACACATTGCTCAATTAATACATCATACATACAGTCCAACATGTTATGGCAATTCCATCGATTAGAACTCTTTTTGGAAGTAAGCACAGAGACAAAATTCTCTTGGCACAATTAGCAGTTTATTATATAATATTTGCAAATAGAGAGATGTGTCCTAAGCCTATCATAACAGGCCTGTGAGGAATCTCTGAGGACAATACATTAACAGTCAGTATTTATTACAGAGAAAAGGGGTGTGGTAAGGCTGCTCATTCATTCTCTAAAGACAACAGTTCCCTTATCCCTTCCTGTCCCCACCTGTCTCCCTCTATCCTGTCCTAGGTGTTTACTGTCAAGGGGGTAGGGGAACATCGTAAGAGACACTCAGGCCGCTGGCCACATTCCTAAAGAACAAAGAACAGACACCCTGATGGTTTGGGCACATTAGCAAATGGTCAGAAGACCCACTGGTCTACTGATAACATGCAAGAATGTGTGCCACAACAATTGAACAAAGACCTCTCCTCATACTTGACACTCCCCATCCTGTCTAAACACTGACTCTGTACTTTACAACCATCTCACTATTAAAAACAATAATTCTTTAGAATTCACTAATACATCAGTTCAACAAATTTTTATAATAAACATCATAAAAAATCCACCTGGAAAGGTCAGTGCTTGAAATGTTTGTCAACATAAGTTTAAATTCCTACCTCCTAGTTTCCACTGTGTCTCCAGATAAGTATCAAATTTGGTTTGCTAGGTTCTGCTACATCAAACAGGTAAATCTAGAATTCACGGTTTAAGCAGTAAATGTAAAATCCAAATCATAAAAAGTACCCACATTTTAAAAGTTTGTTAAAACCATAAACCATATTTAGGGTTTCAGCAGTTCACTGGTGAACCCCTATTGTGTTTGTTCCGGTTCATTATTAGGGTTTCAACAGTTCACTGGTGAAACCCTATTGTGTTTGTTCTGGTTCATTAGTGTTTCAGCAGTTCACTGGTGAAACCCTATTGTGTTTGTTCCAGTTCATTATAATTATTATTAGGGTTTCAGCAGTTCACTGGTGAAACCCTATTTTGTTTGTTTCAGTTCATTATTAGGGTTTCAGCAGTTCACTGGTGAAATCCTATTGTGTTTGTTCCGGTTCATTATTAGGGTTTCAGCAGTTCACTGGTGAAACCCTATTGTGTTTGTTCCGGTTCATTATTAGGGTTTCAGCAGTTCACTGGTGAAACACTATTGTGTTTGTTCCTGTTCATTATTATTATTATTAGGGTTTCAGCAGTTCACTGGTGAAATCCTATTGTGTTTGTTCCGGTCCATTATTATTATTCTTACTGCAAAAAAGGGTGTTTTTTGCAAATTCCCATGAGATTAAATGGCTTAAAGGTGCCAAAATTTTTGTGGTAGTAAAGGGCCAAGGGCCGCAACTTCTGGTGCAATGGCATGCATGTCGGCCTCATGGTGGCGCTGTCACAAGCCTCCAAAGTTGCACTTTTTGCAATCTCACCGTGCCCACCCCTTGTGACCTAGAGTCTTGAAAATTGGTACATAGGTGTATCTCCTCATGATGAACATTTTTGCCATTGGGACCCATAAAGTCCGCCATGGTGGATTTTCTGCCATTTTGGATTTTTTGAAAAACACAAAAAAATTAACACCTCACAAAAAAATGGAGGTTCCCCACATTTGCAAGCTCACCACGCTCACCATGTTTAAAATAAAATCTTGACAAGAGGCATATAAGTCCATCTCCTCCCAAGGAACATATTTGCAATTGGGACCAATTAAGTTGGGCGTAAAGGTTTTTCAGCAATTCTGAATATGTGAAAAATGCTTCAAACGCTACTTCTATAGCATCAAATGACATATTTAAACGTTTTCACAAGTACATTTTGAAATTTCGCTGAAGGCCCCTTAGCGTGATTTCTTAATGCATATTATTGCAGCATGCACTGACAATTCCAGAATTTTATATTATGACAACAAAAATTGCCACCACAGCAGCCCATAAACACCATGTTGCTTATTAGATATGGAGCAGTATTCTGATTTCAACTGGTTAAAATTATATTTTAAAACTATTTAGGGCAGTAGTACTGTTAAAGAGTATACTGAATATTTATTGATCAACCTTCTAAGATATGTTATTTTCCTCAGGATCACTCCACTTGTCTTATCAATAAAACATATGCTAACCAGCAGACAATGGCTTGTGTGTTCATAATGCCTTTATTTACGTGATTATTCACTGTTTCACTAAAGATGGTGAAAAATAATGAATTCTGATTCTTGCATATTTAGTAATGGACAAATACGATCAGTTAAAAACACCTTTATGAAGGTTATGTTGAGCTTGTTTGCCTAATTACTGTTTACGTGCGCAGCCATTTTTGTTTTCATTCCACTGAATTCTGGGACCAAATGTTTCTGCGATCAAAGATGGTTGAACAAGACGATTCACCAATCTGACCGGAAGTTCAAATCTTGATTACCTTCCTGTCTCTGAGTCACTCATCTTGTCACCTGTATCTGACTTTGTTTGATAAACAATCTTTAGCTGACAAGTTGCAAATCATGAAATACCACATGTGCGACAGACCAGACATCATGTAATGTTGAGTTGATCGGTCTTTTTTCTTTACCGGAAGGCAAGTAAGGAAATATAATGAAATATAATGCAATTGAACAAAATAGTAAGGTAGACGATAATTGGGAACGGGGTTGTATTTTTTAACTACATTGGAAATTTCAGAAATGGTAATTAATGACACGCTATTTAACATTTTATGTCGCTAATAATTACAAAACATTGATAAAGTTATTATTTGGTATACAAGAAGATATTTTTCGAAACTGCTGCTGACCAAGAGGCCTTTTTTGCTGGCCTAGTGATGTCAGAATCCGAAAATTATATTTTTTATAATTTAATATATATTTTCATTAACGCTAGATGTATTTTACAAAGTTCGTTCTCATCAGTTTACTGACATAGTTCCATTGTTTTTCTCTCCCTGGGTTGTGCTGTTTCCAGTGCAGCTCAGATAAATCAGAGCTTTTATCCAATCAGATTTCCCACATGTGCTGTCTCCGGGTGAAAATCTATCCTGAGGCCTATAGAATTTCGAGTGAATCCCATCTTCTGTGGAAGCAAATGGAGAGGTTGTTGATTTGTCATATTCTTCAACCAATCCGATTTCGATTTCGCCATAACGAGCCTGTTTTTTGGCACGTAGCAGCTTTCTAGCTTACCTAATTGCCTACGTGCGCGCATTTTCAGGTGGTGTGATCGGAGAACCAGCTACCCAACTGAGGTAGAACTAGTAGGAACATCTAAGATTTATTTTAACTTATTTTAACTAGTGAGGTTTAGATTGTTAGATGTAGTGCTTTGCGTTAGATTTTTTGTTTAGATTTGTACTGAGCCCTGTTGTCTTTTTAATGTACAATGATGGAGAAGAAATGCATTTGGTGGCGGATTTACTGGCAAAGCCTTTTTTCGGGAAAACATGGAAATTGTGAGGAAGGGTCGACCAAACAACCGTTCAGGTTAAGGATGTAGTAGATATAGTGCTTTCTGTTAGATTTTTTGTTTAGATTTGTACTGCGCCCAGTTGTTTCTTAACTGCAATGGAGGAGAAGAAACTGATTTGTTTGCGGATTTACTGGCAAAGCCTTATTTGAGAAAACATGGAAATTGCGAGGAACCAATCCCCCACCTTGCAGCCCTGTCCCAGTCAGGGAAAGGATTTGTGTTCCACTTTCAATCGATCAACTATGTACAAGTACACCTGGTTTACAGCGTCGAAGGAACATTGTTGTTGTGAGTACGTTCTTATTTCTTTGGTACCTGTAATGTCATTGATTTGGGCTTTACGATGTCTATTTGTGTTGCTGCATCCTGTCATACTGCATAATGGTACTGTCGTGGAAAAATATATCTTCTTGCAAAAAGGATGCAACAACTCAAAAGATGCAATAACTCAGGAGTTTGTGGATTCAATGTACACTTTTAATGAGGAATCATAAAAGCTGAGTTGACCTGCAGGAACAACTGTCTGGCCAACCCGGGATACACATATTTATACAGTGTTATCTTGCACAATCTTCCTGGCCACCCCCTTATGCTAATTCTTGGGCGGATCTTACTCCCCATCCGCCACCATTGTTTCCCAACCTTCCAAGATCCTTTCTCTGTTAGTTATTGGTGGCGCAGGCTTCAGGGATTTGTTT
>JACXGI010019973.1:0-11562 GCA_016801175.1 Esox masquinongy | reverse complement strand
TGTCGTGTTTCGAGTCATGTAGTTCAAATGCGTTTTCACCCCATGTAAAAGTCTTCCACGTATGCGGGTATTGGAATTCTATCAAAGATACTTCCCAATCACCTTTCAAATCTATACCTTTGGCAAATTTTGTGGTATAGCTCGAACTCGAATTGTTTGGATAGACATGTCTCGACGAGTTACTGGGCAGCGTTATGTAAAAACCACCGTCACCCATGCTGATCGCAGTCAATGTAAATGATGTGATCCTGCAAATCCTGGAGTTTTTCCAGTTTCTAGGTTAAGGACTTGTTCCGATGGTATCCAGCTGTTGAATTTCTCAGGCCAACCAAGCCATTTCACAAGTCTCATTTTCTTCCCTTTCTGTACTTTCCCATCCAGAACTTTTTCCACTTTAAAAGTTTTATCCTCAGCCACGATTAATTTCAGTAATTCCTGTTCATAAAAGGTCCCAACTATCACATCACCCGCTTAATCTTTTATTCTATACACCGGAGGTACCCGCGGAATGCATTCTGTTATTGTAAAATATTAATCTGTGTACCCTTTTTCATAGCCTTTTGTAAACGCTCCTCTCAACTTTGAGAGTCTCAAAGTTTCCCCAACAGTATCCCCAACCCAGAACTTGTAATTTTGATTACCATTTCTCATTATTGTTGTACCATACAGGTTCTTGAGAACTAGTCTAAAATTTTCTTCACAAACGTCAGCAGGCATCATCTTAATAGACCGATGGTAGCTATGGTTGTATCCATGGACTAAATCTTGAATAACCTCAACATAGCGATGAGTGTTGGCAGCTGTGAGATACCTCTACATTCGTGATTTAATTGTTTTATTAAATCTCTCAACGATACTCGCTTTGACATCATTTCCTGTAGCAAAATGTTTTATGTTGTACTTCTTCATTAACATTTCAGAATGTGAATTAAAAAACTCCTTCCCCTTGTCCGTTTGGACTTTTTGTGGTGTTCTTCCTTCTTTTAATGTTTTCAAATGCTTGCTTTATCTCGATAGCACCTTTATTTCTCAGCACACGAATGCTTGTGTATTTGCTTAATACATCTATGCATGTTAACATAAATTTCATGTTATCGTTTTCCACACTATAAGCACTCATGTCAACCAAATCCAGCTGAAATTGTGAATTTATATCATGAACAATAACTCTATGTCTTTGAAAATATATAGCTACAGGCCTGTGTAGCGTGTATGTATCCTGGGCGAGTAGCCAGTCATCTGCCTCGCCATTTTTGAGGATCTCCCCGGTTTTCTCCAAGTACTCTCTTTTCAAACCCTTTCTACCTACATAAACACCAGGGTTTGCTGGGTCGTAGTAAATACTTTTCATAACCTATTCAGACATCGTAGAGCATTCGGACAATAATGAGAAATATATGTTTAACCTGTTATGGCGGGGGCAAAAAAGTCAATTTCCGCCTAAAATGATGTACCCAAATCTAAATGCTTGTAGCTCATGACCTGAATATAGTGGAAACATATTTTTGGTTCCATTTGAAAGAAGACACTCTGTAGTTTGTAGGAATTATAAATTAATGCAGGAAAGAATAACACAATAGATTTGGCAGAAGATAAACCAAACCAAAAACATGCGTTTTTGTAAAAAAAATAATTCCTCATCATGTTTGAATTGCAGTGGGGAAGGCCAAACATGGATTAGGAATCTGGAGGCATGTTCCATTTGATCCACTATATGTCAGCAGGGTCTGGGTAAAGTTTCAGGCCATTTGATATAAAATTCAGTGATCTACTTACTCATTTGTAAAGTAAGGCCAAAGTGTCCTTTACAGATTGGCCACTTTGTGCCAAATTGGACACTTTGGACACATTATGAATTTTCAAGTTCACACCTACACAGAACATACAACAATGCAAAGGTGATTATAAATAAGGGTTACACACTCCCAGGAATGTTATACATGATGGAAAATTTCCTTCCCTTCATAAAGGTACTAACAGGAGGCGCAACAAGGAGACGGATCCAATGATCTAACATCATATGTGGTGTTTGCATCATATTTGGTGATCTAACATCATATGTTAGATCACCACATATGATGTTGGATCATATGTGGTATCTATGCCTCCTTACAGATAGATACACTTTTTACAATAAGGGCCAAGTAAGCAGCCAACACTGATCTAACATCATATGTGCAAACACCACAGTCAACACACAAAGTGGAAACAATACTATTTAGACACCATTTACATTTACACTATTTAGATTGTTCTAATGATTCCAAGTTCCACAGCCGTGTCTTTCTGTACTGTCTTTTCTCAGTGGTAAGCAAACAGTTGGCAGGAGTAGAAAGGAAAAGAGTAGAAGGGAATAGGAGAATGAAGGAGGAGACTTATCGACTTCTGGGAAAGCTTTGAAATGGCCAGTCAGATGATGACGTCACATTGGGGTGGGGGTCAAGAGCCAGAGGGACCTCCTGAATTACTGTTGGGGATTCAGGGAGAAATATGGGGATGAATAGGCCATAAGAAACAGCCACAACATGTCAAAGCCAAATCACAGACAATTGGTTACATATAAGGACATTATGAACTGAAATCTACTATAATGACATGTGACCCAATTGGCAGTAAGACGCTCAGAAACTATATTACGTAGCCTAACATAGCCTAATATGCTAATGCTAATATATTGTAAGTCTTGGGTAATCTATCTTATTGTACTCACCAAGTTGATTGACTCACAGTCCATGATTTCTAGAAGTTTAGAAGTTTATACATGAAGTTGTTTAGAGCCGTTGATTCAACACCGTTTGACAACATTTGCCGCCAATCATCAGGTGTGTTCCTGACCGTTTCCATATGCTTGTTCAGATTATTAAAACGCTTTATACTGACATGGTCTCGGTTATCAAAAGGTCTACAACCATCAACATTGCTCTTGATAGCTTTGTGCATCAACTGTTTAATCGCTAAACCCACATAGGATTTGTTTATATACAGTATCTCACAAAAGTGAGTACACCCCTCACATTTTTGTAAATATTTGATATCTTTTCATGTGACAACACTGAAGTAATGACACTTTGCTACAATGTAAAGTAGTGAGTGTACAGCTTGTATAACAGTGTAAATTTGCTGGCTGTGTGTTGAGTTATTTTGAGGGAACAGCAAATTTACACTCACTACTTTACATTGTAGCAAAGTGTCATTACTTCAGTGTTGTCACATGAAAAGATATAATCAAATATTTGCAAATATGTGAGGGGTGTACTCACTTTTGTGAGATACTGTAGTTTCTCCCTATCTGCGCACTCAACGACGACCATAGGCGGCTGAAAGCGCAATAAGAGTACGCTACAGTAAGCTTCCACTATCGATTTCAATCTACGTAATTTAGAGGAAAAAACTCTAAATACCACAGGCTACTGCAGTTTTTATAAACGTTGCAAAGCAAATTACTCTGAAACAAAATAAAATGTACCATTCTTATTTGTGCATTGAAAGAATGATCCATCCAAACCGAATATGCCATCTCCCCATGAAGGATAATGCGTTTTCTGTCGAGTAACGTTCACCATTATACTTCTTAAACTTATAAAACAAATTCTCTCAAATAGCACAGGCTACTGTACTGTTATATCATACAGGCCTAATAATTCCACTAAAACAATGCAAAATAATAAACATTATCACAGAATAGCATTTAGGCTACACTTAACCTATTTTACAAATAGGTTGATTCCGTCCTGATACTTTTCATCGTCGGATAGTTCAGACCCATTTTCACTATCCTCACTCTCCATAATGATTTCTGCCACTTCTTTTGCCGTGAATATCTGTTTGGCCATTTCTCAAAACAATTCTCAAAACAATTGCTTGTAGCTACTGAATGTGTCTTCAATGCAATCCAAGTGCAAAATGACTTTCTTGGGCTTATGCTAAGTGCGACACACGCCTCTCCCCATGGCACGCTCACTCGCTCTCTCTCTTTTGGGGAGGGGGTTGACATAGATAGACTTCACATTGGTTGTTTTACTGCAGTCCCTGATTGGTTTCTGCATTATAGACTTCTAAACAACCGAATAAGAGCAAGTTTAATTAGTTAGGGCTGCTACTGAAATCCTGAAGAACTATAGGTTTTGTGATCACGATTGCAGGGCTTCTGGTTTACGAAAGTACACAAAACGAGACAATGTTATTTGCAGGAGAATGTCCTCTTTCACGTGTAAAAGAAATGAGAGGTCTAACTTCTACGGTTTCGGAGTAGTGAATAAAAATGTTTTTCATTGACGCACCCGCGCGTCAATTGCGGTCAGGGGGGGCAAACAGAATGCTATAAAATTCAATAATCTAATTGGGGATATCTGGGTGGTGACTGGCTGCTATATTCTTTCTGTGTTTGTTTCTATGTGTCATAAATGATAATGTCTGTTTTATATGACTTTTTTATTCTCCTTTTTTTTCAATGCTGATGTTCTTGTTAAGCACTTTGATCCATGTGTTTAAAAAGGTGCTATATAAACAATATTTTATTTCAGCACACTAAATTCTGTGACAACAATAAAAAAAACTGATATATAGCACCTTTTTTAATGTTACAATGTGCTTGATATTACAATGTTACAATGTAAACTTCACATCACAAAACAAAGCAAAAAAAAAAACCTCAATCGCTCATTAATCGTAATCGAGGTAAAATGTTCAACAGAGTGTCTATTTGCACCCGGGTGAGATTAGCCACACGGCAGGCTGATCGGCCATTTACACCCACCCAAATAAATGACGCAATACGTGATGAATAGCTACGTGCATCAGCAGCAGATGCTAAAGGATACTGGTCACTCGGCACTGGCAGCAGACTCCTTAGCGCAGTAGGTTGGGCATCAGTCTCTTAATTTCTAGGTTGTGATTTCGATCCTCACAGGGGGCATGGCTTTTACTGCATTTCGTTGTACTGTAATTGTACTTGTTCAATGACGATAACGTTAAAAAAATCTCAAAGTTGATAGCTACTTGCCTCAACGGTTGCAGGTGCCAGAGGAGGATTCAATTAAAAAAGGTAGGCTACATTAAACACACAATATAACCTTTTCAAGAACATTGTATTTGTATAATTAAACTAAAATGATCCAGTGTGCAAACTTCAATAGTTAACTATGCCAAGCTAATTTACATACATACAGTACTGGAAAAATTAAGAGACCACTCCTAATTTTTCTTAAATCAGCACCTCTACATGTATGGCAGCCATTCTATTCCAGTGTCCAACACAGGCACACCACATTTTACTTAATGAGGTACTGATTTGTGATTACCTGAACCAAATCAAACGAGGAAAAGTATAAAAACCACTGCTGTGGTCATCACTATGCTCTTGCAATAGGACCAGCTGGATGGCAAAACCAGAGCAAGTAGTACCTCAAAGGTAATTTGAATATAAAAAAAACTATTCAGCAGGACAAAAGAGTTGAAAAGAAAAGCTTTGAGTGAGGAAAAGAAGGGTTCAATTCTGGCTTTACTGGCAGATGGATACAGTGAGCATCAGGTTGCTTCCATCCTGAAAATCTCCAAGACGGCAGTTCATAAGAACAAGGTCAAGCAACAGACATTGGGGACAACAAAGCTACAGACTGGCAGAGGGTGAAAACGACTGTCCACTGACCGAGATGACCGTCAACTCATTTGAATGTCACTCAACAACCGTAGGATGACATCAAATGACCTACAAAAAGAATGGCAAACAGCAGCTGGGGTGAAGTGCACAGCGAGGACGGTTCAAAACAGGCTCCTAGAGGCAGGGCTGAAGACGTGCAAAGCTAGAAAAAAGCCCTTCATCAATGATAAGCAAAGAAGAGCCAGGCAGAAGTTTGCAAAATACTTTAAGGATTGGACCGTAGAGGAATGGAGTAAGGTCATCTTCTCTGATGAGTCAAATTTTCAGCTTTACCCAACACCTGGTCGTCTAATGGTTAGACAGAGACCTGTAGAAGCCTACAAGCCACAGCGTCTCGCACCCACTGTGAAATTTGGTGTAGGATCGGTGATGATCTGGTGATACTTCAGCAAGGCTGGAATCAAGCATATTTGTCTTTGTGAAGTACACATGAATCAAGCCATGTACAAGGTTATCCTGGAAGAACACCTGCTTCCTTCTGTTCTGACAATGTTCCCCAACTCTGAGAATTGTTTTTTCCAGCAGGACAATGCTCCATGCCACACAGCTAGGTCAATCAAGGTGTGGATGGAGGACCACCAGATCAAGACCCTGTCATGGCCAGCCCAATCTCCAGACCTGAACCCCATTGAAATCCTCTGGAATTTGATCAAGAGGAAAATGGATGGTCACAAGCCATCAAACAAAGCCGAGCTACTTGAATTTTTGTGCCAGGAGTGGCCTAAAGTCACCCAACAGCAATGTGACAGACTGGTGGAGAGCATGCCAAGACGCATGAAAGCTGTGATTAAATATCAGGGTTATTCCACCAAATATTGATTTCTGAACTCTTCCTAAGTTAAAACATTAGTATTTTGTTGTTGAAAAATTAATATGAATTTGTTTTCTTTGCATTATTTCAGGTTTGACAACAATGCATCTTTTTTTGGTTATTTTGACCAGCTGTTATTTTCTACAAATAAATACTCTAAATGACAGTATTTTTATTTGGAATTTGGGAGTAATTGTCACGTTTCACGGAGGGTCGGAGGCAAATGCAGGGTCAAAGAAGGAGCTTTAATAAAGACAAAAGGAAAACCAAACCAAGGTTTTGCCATGCACTACAGATACAAAAGGCTATACACTGAAACACAGGACGGGAGAACGCAACAATAACCACAATGACCGACAAGGACAGGGAGAAAATACCTGAACTAAATACACAGACTAACAAGGAGAAGAGAAACAGGCGAGGGTTAAACACAGGTGAAAGGAATAAACTGATTAAATGAACTGAGAACAGGAAAGACCAAACAAGGACATGACAAACCAAGAACACACAGAAAACACGGACCAGAACAGTTGTGTCTAGCCGGGACCGTTACAGTAAAATTGTCAGTAGTTTATAGAATAAAACAAAACTGTTAATTTTACTCAAACACATACCTATGAATAGTAAATCCAGAGAAACTGATGATTTTGCAGTGCTCTCATAACTTTTCCAGAGCTGTATTATAAAAGTATCAAAGGTGCATTTGATGACCTGAATTTTACTTTATACATTGGTTCTTGTGACATATATGATTAATTATTCCAAGGCTCAGCACAGATATGCATGTTTTGTGCTGGCCGGCCAAGGCCAAAGTGTGAATATAGTGCTTGTGTGCATCATGCAAAAAATGACTCACAACAGGTAGAACTAATACTAGGTATTTTGGTTGTTTTTTGTATTAGTGACATGCATACACAGGCTGTAGTAATAAACCCGAAACTTACAGATGAAGTTATTACCTCACCAAATCATAGGGTGTTTAACACGTAATAGTCAAACTAAATGTAGATCGATGCAAATAGTATTGGGGTGTGATTAGTTTGAGTATTTGCACTCGGGTAGTTGGCTACAGCCACATGGGTACAAATTGTCTGCCATTATATACACCTGGGTGTAAATAGATACATGGGCTATTTCCATCCCGGGTGCAAATATCATTGTTGGCTATGGACACCTGGGTGCAAATAGCATCTGCCAATGTTCAATTAATCGTGATTTTGATTTTAGGTCATATCGTCCAGTCCTATGGACTACCATGGCCTTGTCAGATCCTTTTATTTAGTTAATAAAAAGATTAGGGTGAAATGCTCTGAAGCAGGATGTGACCTCTGCCAACTGACTGCTTCTCCTAACCCCACACCCCTGTCCCTCTAACTCACCCCCCCCCCACTTCTAATGTTGTAATAAAAATCTTTTTTTAATCAGTTTTGTTAATGGGGTTTTATTTATTCAAGCATGATAGACATTTTTGTTTATCAAATGATCAGAAATAACAAGAAAATGCATAGATTTCTGTCTAAGGTAACTCACTGCCTTTACTGTACGCAGACTAATCATGCTTACTGTCACGCATAGTCACCCGCCAAAGGCACATTCTGAGCCAGGAAAAACCCTGAGAGATGTACTTGTTCTTGTATTAAAACAATAAAGACCTTTGTTATTTTATTGAAATGGCTTTTTAAATGCACAGTAACAAAAAAGCTATGTAATGGAAAATTGTTATTGGGCTGACAGCTTCTGTCTCTTAGGAGATTACCGCCAAGAACCACTTTAATCGGGATGAAACCGTAAATTGGGATCATTTTGGCAAGGATAATCGTGGCTTGAATTTCTCATATTGTCCCACCCCTACTTGCATGTTGCATTGCAATAGTGTTCAGTAAATGTACCTCAATTGGTATTATAATACCATTTTCTGCATCAGATAAATATGGATACTTAAAAAGTCTGACACTATCAGGGCAGTAAAACACCTTAAGCACCAAACAATGTAACTAGGTAGTTGGTTGAGTTTTTCATACAATTAGGCTACATTATGTAATAAATGTAGCTTAATTATATGGTAAATATAACTGAATGGAAGTTTATCAAAGTCTTCCCCAGTGCAGAGCAAATTAATTATTTAACCTTTTGCTTTTTGTAAGATAAAGATGGGGCAGAAGAGAACCATTATTTTCAAAGGTGGGTTTACTTCAACATCAATGATTGCGCAAACCATTCACCTTAGAACTGATTAATTTTGATGATCAACAAACTACTACAGGTAGCAACAATAAAACCAATACCCTTCCATATTTTGATTTATTTTGAAATGACCCTCCATATTCATACTGAAAAGATATGTTGACTTTGGTAGGGCATGGCCATATAGGCCATGCGTTCTTGTTGAATTACAACACAGACTTTAATTTAACTGCCATGGGTAATTTAAAGGTGATAAGTTTAGCCCTCAAGTAGAAGTGGAACTGTAGAAACAAATGAAGAGAGAAATTACTTTATTACTGAGAATGGATTATCTACTGAAGCTTGAAAGCATGACCCAATCTTTAAAAAGTCAAATTATTAGCCAAACCATTTGTTATAATGACATGTTCATGTCACCAGAATTAATTGAGGTGAGTTTACCATATTTCAACTAGCAAAGAATTTGTCTTTTAGAAATGGTGTCATGTTTTCCAGCCCCAGTAGCTAAGTTAATCCACTGTTTTCATTTGTACAATGACTTGCTAATATAGGCAAATATTCAGTGGGAGCAACATTGCCATGATTATTTAATTAAAAAGAATAGCTAGCAGAGTCAGTAAAAAAATAGCTAACGACGCTAACGTTAGCGATGAATGCTAATGGCATTAGCTGGCTAGTGACTAATAGCAAAACCATGTGTTATAATGTTCATGTCACCAGAATAATTTTAGATAGAGTAACACTAGATTAGGCAAAGGCTAGTTAACCAACCACATTTGAGTTACCTAACTTTACAAGCTAGCTAACAACATTAGCATTTATCGCTAACATCGTTAGCATTTATTGCTAACATTAGAGTTGTTAGCTATATTTTAGTGACTCTGCTAGCCATACTTTGCTGAAATAATCATGAGAACGTAGCATTCCAAAAGGAAATATGCCTACATTATAGCATGTCATTTTATTTTCACAGCCCAGATAATGTAATATAAATGACAAAAAAATCATCCCCTCTTGAAACTCATTTGTCCTTCACCAACTTTTGTACATCTAAATGGCAGCTACAGTTGCTGGTTGAAACAAACCATTAGCATAGTGCAGCATATATTCTAAGTTACCATAGCTATGGGACCAGAAGGGTAAAGTTCGACTGCTGGAGCACAGAGATACTCAAAACAACGGTGCTTTAGTTTAAAGAAAGTTGGCTTTATATATATTTATAGAACATATTAAATGGATCCACATACAACCTCACAATCAACACAGTATCAATTTAGTACCAAAATTTGCCTTGACAAAAAAAAACTAGTCTCCTTCAATTCTATCCTTGGGTGCACCTTTCTAAACTTAATTGCATTACAAAACACATATAGTTTTCTAGTTTAACATTCAGTTTTCAAGTTCAGTGCTCACAAAAGAAAACATTCATTACATCAAAATCCATATACCCTGAATTACCTAATACAATATCAATTCAAATGAGCTGATAAAACCAGGTGTGGTCCAGGTATATCGAAAAATTTACTACTGCACAGTGGGGTGCAGAAATGAATGTGTTAGCAAAACAGCCCTACTACACCAAGGGATGCAGTATGTGGATGAATAACTCAAAACTCTTCCAGACTTCTGGGATAAAGGCTTCTGTGTGAAACACTCTTCACAAGACACACCAAAATAAAATAAAAAACCTGACCTGTCGACAGACAGAATCAGAGAAATGTCATGAGTATCAATTACATCAAGTCATTAATCCACCCATTATTTGCCATGAGTAAATAATAGCATTACAATATCTAATGTAAAACTGCATGTCTTTTTTTTCTACCACCAATTCACAGTGTACATAATTCTAAATATACAAACAATATACAGCACTGCACTTAAAATCATAATGAACACATTTCCTCACCGATTCCATGTAGCAAACTGGACACGCCCGTAATGGCAGCGCCCAGCTCCAACACGAGGTCTCCACAGCTAGCTAACGAAATATAGTGAACCCAATAAACATGCACAGCAGAAAAATCATGAATACAACTGGGACACTTAAATATTTTACTTAACCCCCTGAGGACAGACTAGGCGCTACCGCCCATTGCCTTAGGCGTATTTGCATAAAAATTACATAGTATTACATATCTTCTAAACGGTTTGTGACAGCAAGATTCTGTTTTCTTTGCTGTTTTCCTGAGATTCCGCTGGAAATGCAGATGCGCTTTGTGTTTACGTGGCACATTTCCTGGTTGTCGTCATCCTGTCCAAATGCAACCAAATCCTTGTGCACCCGACCAATGGATGGCCTGTTGGGTGACAGCATCCAATGGAAGGCTATTGCTAGGCAAAATAGTTTATTTTACCCAATCTGGGGAAGGTATCTGTTATGTATTCGAGCAAATCAAAAGGTTACGGGGGGACATAGGAAGTTTCGTTTTCTGTAGCATGCTAACTTAGCATTTGCTTACATTTTAGCATTGTGTCCATGCGTGTCGAACAGACGAAGAAAGGATATGTGTTTTCAACAGTTTTATAAGTATTATTATTAGTATGAAATGGCAAAACGTAAAAACACTTTTACTAAATGTAGCCATAGTCCGTTACGGTTTTCAAACGCTGGATAGCTGAGTTACCGAATTACAAAGGACGAATGCTAACAACATGCTAACGCTAACGCAAGAACAGTCTGGTAAGTAACATCAAATAACCTATTTGTCATGAAATAATGTAATACAAATGTGATCATTATAGATATTGTCTGCTTTGCGTATTTGGAATGGGAGAACTGTTCCACATGGCTGTTTGTGGTCTGATTTCAATGATAAATAGTGAAATAATTTTGGGTGTCATAAACATATTGGACTGTATGCACATAAGGTGAATTATTTCATTGTTCTCTTCACATTTATTGTGA
>JACXGI010019972.1:0-11563 GCA_016801175.1 Esox masquinongy | reverse complement strand
TCTGGACTCAGCCCACGTGCACTTATTAATTATTACAATTGTACTCTTAATATGTTTACCCGGTACAGCCAGAAGAGGACTGGTCACCCCTCTGAGCCTGGGTCCTCTCTAGGTTTCTTCCTAAATTTCGGCCTTCTTAGGGAGTTTTTCCTAGCCAC
Organism: Esox masquinongy; assembly: GCA_016801175.1. Classification (NCBI taxonomy): domain Eukaryota; kingdom Metazoa; phylum Chordata; class Actinopteri; order Esociformes; family Esocidae; genus Esox; species Esox masquinongy. The sequence goes on along the minus strand of JACXGI010019972.1, from coordinate 11,405 downwards.
TGAAATTCAACACTACTGTTGTTTGCTCCTTGGGGTTTAAGACCGGGTGTTTTGTAAAAGCACTTTGTGACAACTGCTGATGTAAAAAGGGCTTTATAAATAAATTTGATTGATTGATTGATTGACTAACGTTATCTATCATAGCTAAGTTACCTGGAAAGCTAACTAGCCACACATTCACCTAGCGACCAACAATGGTGCTCATGAGTCATGCGCGTATTCAACTAACGTTAATGTCTTACCTGAAGGATTTTGTTAGATTTGTCAGAATGCTCACGTTAAGTCTGAGTAAAGTGTCAATCATTTATGTTGCGCTGCATGTGTAATTTATGCAGACAGTAGTCATTTTCATTGAGTGCATATTCGTATAGTAACTGTATATAGTAGTTGTTTGCTTACTGTATGATAAATAGCATCATTAGTGTTTGTTTGATTAAAGTGCAAGCAGTTTTCTTAGTCAACTTTCATTCACAGTGAGTGTCATCATGAGCACGAGGAAGGGTGGCAGTGACATTCATCAGTTTTTTTTGGGCAGCCTCAGAAAAGAAAAGTAATCTGAGAGCAATGAGAAAATGAGTACCAGTCAGATGATAGGAGTATACAGTAGCACAAGAGGTGAGTCAATTTATTGATATAATAATCATTGCCATTCAGATCAGAAATGGTTTGTAATCCATTCCTGAACATCATGGCAAGAAACACAACTTGTTTACTGATAGTAATTATTTCATGTTCACTCTGGTGCGTTCAGAATAGAGAAAGGGAGGGAGAGAGAGAACATGAGGGTGCCAACTGGGCAGGGAGAGCAGGTGACATGGAGGTGAGTGAGAAAAGGAGCAAATATTCATGACTGATTTGATATCGCCATGTTGGTGTTTTTCCGACGACATCATACTTAATGTTGGCACAACTGAGGTTAGGCTTAGGCACGCTTCCAGTTGGGTATCAGCATCACGACGTCCACAACAACAGAGTTCGGGCCATAGAGTAAAACGAGTCAAGGGTCATCACCAGCGGGGTTGGCTACGTCGATTGTAGGGAACCGTTCTCCACCGATGCTGTGTCGCCAGACGGGGTGGGTTGATGCAGCACTCCAAGGTCTCCAAGCAATCGGCGAAGTGCCACTGTTGAGGCGGGGACCAGGTCTGCTGTCGGCGAAGTGCCGCTGAGGCTGAGGGCTGGCAGGGCTGCTGGGAAGGCCGCAGTGTTCCGCCTTCTGAACAGCCCTGCCAGCCCTCAGTTTTGGTGGGGGCCTGGTCAAAGGGACAGTCCCGGTCTGCAACAACCTGAGCAAAAATAGGTACAACACAGAGATCAATAAATCCAACACAGTTCTCCCTAAAGCTTTTACACTGCCCTATCTAAATCCATTATCAAACTACTTCACATATCCCACAAACGTCTTTATCTAACCTCAAACATATTCTTCCAACCTTACCTTCAATACGTGCGGTTCTGTCTGGTCAAGCTACCATTATCTGGGAAATCCAATGATTCCAAAAGGATCAATTGTTCACATGTCCATTCCCCATATTTATCTATCATTATTTTAGCTAGTCCGTCATGTTATTGTGGGACAAAAAGGGGTTTACTCTTGTCCTTACCCATTTTTCCAGATCCACCCAGTAAATCTATATGTGGCGAAAAACCTCGGACCGTAGGGTGAGCTCTAACCACGCTCCAGGGGGACTCTAACCACCCTCCAGGGAGACTCTAACCCAGGGGTGTCCATACAGTTCCACGGAGGGCCGAGTGTCTGCGGGTTTTTGGTTTTTTCCTATAAATTGATTCCCAGTTCACACCTAAACAACCAGGTGAGGGTAGAAACTAACCAATTAGTAACCTAATTAGTCAATCAAGTACAAGGTGAGAGCGAAAACCTGTTGACACTCGGTCCTCCGTGGAACTGTTTGGACACCCCTGCTCTAACCACCCTGGTATATCAATTAACGTGCCCTAACATCGTTAATAGATCTGTCAGTCCGTAAGTGAGATATTCGTGTCCCTAACTGCCCTGCAGAATTTTACCTAGCGTGCTTTGAACAGATTTAACCCTATTTATCTGTATTGTCCTCATCTCAGAGTTCAAAATTTGATTCCGGGTTCCTGTACTGATCAATCCCGGATCTCACTCCAGCCAGGCGCCCATCTCACCCTTGCAAAGCTAGCCTTTGTCCGGGGGAGGAATTGGGCACCAGAGACCCATTCTCTGGCCGTGCATGGTTGACCTATCTGGCAGTGGACGCGAAACGATCATTGTAAGGAATATCGGACGAACCCCCAAATTGTGATAGACATCTAAAGTCAGAACCCTTTAAGGCAGGTAAGGTAGAAATCAAAATACTCTTTAAAACATACAGTTTATTAATATTTGCAAATAGAGACAGAAAGAAACTCACTCAAGATCAGTGACAGTCTGTCTGCCATACAGTTCAGAAACAGCTCCTTTTGTATGAACAAGAAGGTGGGACAGCATTTCACAAAATAACAGACCTTTGAGCAACAAATGACTATGGTCTCAATCAGCCTAGTTTGATTGAGACCATAGTTTAGTTTAGCTCTGCATTAGCACAGCTTGCATTTTCCTACTGTGTGAATACATGGATTCAGTACTTTACTATCAACACAGAGGTAGCTAGTGATTTTTCACTCTCTTATTCAATGGTATAATTCATCAATACATCAGCTCAGTAAATTTCTGCAACTGCATTCATATTATTCCAATCGCTCTACATGCAATATGTGTGGAGTTGTGGTTGTCCTTGATTGATAGAGCCATTGGATGTCTTTGAGCAATGTTCTGATCAGCAGATAATAAATGTACAAGGTTGAAATATTTCCTCCCTCCAAAATATTTCAACTCTGGTGGGGCAGTACTTTCTGCTCTGGCATAGTCCCTTCTTCAATGCACAGTTTAGAAAACATTGTCACGGTCGACTGGTCACTGCTTTGGACCACAACAGTTTTAACACGGCAAATACATTAATTCTTTTGGTACATTGATTTTTGGCTTGCTTTTTGCCAGACAAACAGTGGCTGTGGGAATTAACTTGCTGCTTCTGTTGGCCAGGTTAAGCAGTTTAGTAGAACAAATGATAGAGTACTTCATAGAACTAACAATCAGATTTAGTGGAAAGTTGAAAAAGCATGAATTCACTTTTCAAAATGAAAGTATTGGAAAAAGTTTTTTCTAATGGGTAATAATGTTAGTGTTTTTGTAACAGCATAACGGTGAAGGTAACCTACTCTGCATTAAACACGTCAGTGTTTACAGGAGAGTTGCCTATATGTAATCCTCTAGGAAACCTGAGAAACAGCATGAATTATCTTGTGAAAAGGAAATTATAATGGGAGAAAGTTATTGCCAAGAAGAGTGAATGTCTCTTACTGAGCAAGTGAGTGAGCGAGCGAGCGACCGACCCTTGTTAAATAGCGTAGTGGTTAGAGACGCGGACCTGCAACTAATAGGTCCCGCGTTCAAATCTCGTCACAGTCAAAGCAAATTATGCATTAGGATTTGTTCCGTATAATCACTTTCATTCATCACTGTGAATGAAAGAAAAATGAACGCTTTTGCGCCATGAAATAACTTTGGCTGTGTTAAGTTCAAGTAGTAAGTTAGATACGAGTAAGCCTATTACTGGGTGATAAGCTGTTAATACGTTCTGTGGCTAAAGTCATAAATTTCATAGATGCTATTTGTGGTGGATGTAAACTTAATAAGAAACAAAATATTCAAACTTGGCATGATGTTAATGCGTGAAAAAACGATCTAATGTCGAAATGCTGTACCGACACTGTAAAAATGTATAGCAATGTGTTGTAGTGGTTAAAGACACAGCCACTCCTGTGGGAGACCCCGGTTTAAATCCGGTGAGGGTAACAACATTTATCAATTTTAATTGCGGTCCAGCTGAACTAGGCTTGCCTGCTTCCTTTTCTGGTTTCTACTAGTAAATGTGTCTTCTTGTTATTGTTTGTTGGCATTGAATAAACAGGATAAAATAATGTCAGTAATATCCAGAACATGGTGTTTGTCTAGCCATAAGATCTGTTCTAGCTGCATAGGGGTGAATTGCACCAGGCCAGCAAAACACGAAAGACCACTTTTATTGCGCTTGGTTATTTGTGCAGTGCGGTACAGAACAACAAATGAGCATGATCACGTTGATGTTTAAAAAACAACTGTTTTAAAAAATGTCTATGTCAGTCTTCTAAATAATATAATAGCATGTTCTCTGATCTCCATTTTGTTAGGGAGACCGACATCTATGTTTGCTATGAATGCTGGAACTTGTGGTATTTTATGAACCGACAAATACAGAGAAAGTAAATAGTTCCGCATTCTAACTCAAATTTTTAGACACTAGATTGTGTTGAAGAGATGTTGAATTTTTATGACACAATTGAATCATTGTCAACATTGGTAAATAATACTGTATATTAAGTAGGTGAGCTACAGTGAAATTCCCCTTTAAAACTACGTTCTCTGTGTGTGGTTTGCTGTCAAAATGCCACACATTATTGCACAACCTATCTTTATTCAAAACGACTACCTACAGGTGAATCTTTGGATAAAATGTGCTGGTTCACAAGAAATGTCCACGTATTTACGAGGCTGGACCGAGGGACAGTGAAAAGCATAGCACAGCTGGCCTGAAAATAAACATGGCCACGAACATAAACACACTTGGAGTACCTGTCTACACAGGACTTTGTATCCTTAGGTCTACTGCTTTTCTCTCTTTCCCTCGGCTTTCTCTCTGTGTCTCTGTCTTCCCAGCTGTGTAGACATTGGTGTTTTTCCCCAACCCTCTGAGTTACCTTGGTAACCCAGAACTCAGAAACGTGCTATGTGGCTGAGTAAACTGAGACGTACACTGAGGCACGTCATTTACAAGCCACCGAGCAGTCCATCTCAACCACATGTCTGGGAAGATATATACCAGAGCAGCTAGCCAACGGTCTTTGCTGTCTGTGTCACTCATGTTAGTGTCATCTCAGCAGACAGCTGTCACTGCTCTGAGCCCTGGGAGGCTGGGAAGGTGAAGAGCGGCACATTGAGCCGACACCATGGACATGGCTGGATGAATTACACTCATATGCTATAACGTAGGCCTATGGCTTTGCATTTAGTAGGCATCCATCATGAGGATTTCATAGAAATATAAGTGTCGAACTTGAGAATCAATACATTGTGCAGTTCCCGTGGGAAATTGTTCTAATTAGGTAATAATAACATGCTTACATTGACAGCCATATTCTCAAGGGCGCTGAACAAGCCTATCCTTAATCACATTACGTATTACAAGTGAACTACAATTCACGGTACCTGTCTGTCTGAGCAACACTGAGCCTCCCAGCTTGAAACAAGCCCAACGTAACATCATTTGTAGAGCCCAGGGGTTTTACTCAATCCGGGCAATCAGCGGTGTGCCATGATTGGTTATCCATCTCAAACACTCCCTAACGATGCAGAAACACGGTGGTGAAGGCTGATGAGGGCGTTCTCCACCTGTCGCACTCAATGATAATTGCTTCCACTTTTTTCCCCTTCACTTCGTTGATTGAGTTGCTGAGCCTGACTTTTTTTTACCGTCTCTATTTAATTCTCCTTCTGCCGAGGTGTCACTGGATGTTTGGCTTATTTTCAGTTTTGCGTTCTCTGAGTAGCTCCATGCCCCTCTCAATGTCTTTTTCCAAGATGTTTGTGCTCATGCATTTTTAACGACGGTGGAGTGCTGTGCGTGTTTCTTGGCCTCTGCGCGCGTATGCTTGTGTGTGCGTGTGTTCACAAGTAAAAGACAGAGAAAAAAGACTGAAAAAATAAGACAAGATTGAGAGATAGAGCAAGAGAATAAGGCACTGTTGAGCACCAGGGTTATATTGGACTCAAGGCTCTGGTGGGCTGGTAATGACACCTTGTTGTGGAGGGGAAGTAGTGTTAAGGTTGGTGAGATCTGTTTTTTGGGCCCCCTTCCTCCCAACCGCTGTTGTCTGTGTTCATGCTGGGCTATTCTCTATGTCAGATCAACCTAACACTGCTTGCTGCTGTAGATAGGCTTTATGTTTCAGGTCAACACACCTTGAATTGGAGGCCTCCACACGCCATAATGGAACTCGCTCATTAATTCTGCCAAATCTACAGGGCTTTCTAGGCAACCTGTCCCATCTCATAAAGCTTCAATATCACACATAATGGGAAGCTATGGATGAGTCACACAAATCCAGTATGTAATGTATTTTTGTCAGTTGTCACTTTCAACCCACCAAAGCTCATGAGAGATGAAATGCACAGTGGGAGTTTTACTCCCCCCAAAAAACACGTGAATCATTTTAGATGAGATTTATACAGCTGCATGTGGTTTATGGAAGTGGATGAGGAGGAAGAGGGACTCCCCTGTCCTAGAATCCAAGATAATCACGTTTCACCATTCGCATTAGTTTCGATTTCAGGCTACTCCTCAAACTAAGCTCTCATGACGAACTGGGACTAAACTTCCTGCTATAGAAATGCCGATCACATTTGTTATGTTTTGTTATGTATACCCTCAACATGGTGTTACAAATACGTGTAACACCATGTTGAGGGTACACATAACAAAACATAACAAAGAATAAGCTTTGTTCAAAGCTTCATTACACAACACAGAATGTAGAGGGTAGAGAATAATAGGTACCCAATCCGTTGAATAAATACAGTAAGTGGTTGTCACTCCTGTTTTACTAAATGGTATTTGTCTCATCAGTAAACACAAATATTTACTTGCACATGGCTGCAGAATGAGCGGGTGAACTTTCGCCTGATTTACTTTGCGCTTTTAAAGCCCAAATGATGTCTACCGGGGTTCACTGGGAGCAGGTTTCATTAGAGCCATGCCATTTATCCTCACTGAGTATTCATTAGATAGCTAAAGCAATCAGGCTGGTGTATGTGTAATTAACAGTCATCTATTCAATTGCTTGCTCCCCATTAAATACCACGTCAATAATCAGACCCGGAATGCATATGCACTGTTTAATTAAAAATAAAAAATGCTAATGAATGCACCTCTAATTGTGCAGTCTCCTGAATGGAAGTGGACAGAGCATTCAAGAGAAGTTTAATAGCAAGTAGTGATTTGTTATGATAGCTGTGTTGCTATGGTGGCGGATTAAGTGAAACTAAGGAAATCAAGCAGTTGCAACAGCCTTTTGGGTATGGCCAGCTACGTGGTCACCACTGTGTGTGGCCCATTGGTTTGCCCTCACAGGGCTGGCCGGCACCAGTGGTTGACTTCTTATTGGGTTGGCAACCATGTTGGAATGTAGAATGGGCGTCGCCTTACAACTTGAATGGTTCCCTTGCTGTACAGAGGCATTTACCTACAAATGCATGCTGCAGGATGTGTCACATAGACTGGCTTTATGTAAAAATAAATCAGTAAGCCTACATAAAAAAAAAAAGCTTAGATGGAAAAAATGATAATGACTGCATGTTTGACAGGGAGAGGTGTCATGTCATATCTGGGAGACTTGTTCAGCCTGAAACGAGCTGGTTTCAAATACCTTCCTTACATCTGAAAATAACTGTGGTAAAATGAGTTTTAGGAAATGTGTGTGAGAGTTATCATCTCTGCAAAATGGAGACCATCATCACCACATTCTCACTTTATTCAGCTTTAAAACTGACCTGGGGGCTGCAGATAAGGACTTTCAAATGAAAATCTACAGAATCCCAAGCTGAGGAGAAAATGCCGGGCTGGCTTCTCTGCAGTGCTGAAATGCCCTTAATATCCTAATAGATGAGAGGAGGACGTTATATAAAGGGGTATTGTTAAGGAATAGATTAGGTAGGTGGCGATTAGACACTACCACTTCTACACTCTCTCTGCAGTAGGCAGTCACTGGGTCCAGGTGCTCTGTCAAGCCTTAATTAAAGCCCACAGTGCAGGACATCAAACAGACAGTTGTCCATAGAGCCTCTAGGCCTTCATTTTGTTTTAGCTAAACTGTCCGGTTTTGAACCAGCCATTTGGAGTTTCTTTTTGGCCACCTTTTTTCTGTTTCCACGGGAACATAACACAACACGTACACATTTACATGTTAGTCATTTAGCAGGCCTTCTTATCCAAATCAAATGATATTAATCCGTGCATCCCCCATTGGAATTTAACTCACAATCCTTTGCAAGGCATTGCAAGCGCTATGGTTTACCAACTGACTTCTGGGACCAGAAACCATATTTTAGGACCTTCATCAGTATTAGCGGTTGTCGCGGTTGTAGTTGTAATTTATCAATATTAGCAGCTGTATCAACAACATTAAGAATAATAGATTCAAGAACAGTAATGAGAACATAGGAACACTATAAACAACAAAAACACAGGATCACCAGCGTGATGGCATGCGGAGATGAGCTCGACGGTGTAGCAGCTCGGCAGTCTCCATCTTTTTGTCCTCCCAATATAGCATCTAGGATTACTCCTCATTAGAGGCAGGTGTGGAGGGGTGGGGCTGACCCTCCCAACTGCCTCTTGAAGGTTCTAGCTGCCAGCCGTGCTTGTCTGGCGTGCACCCTCCTGGTGCTTGCACCTTCTTCCGGTGCACGCTCTCTTCAGGTTCCTGAACCTCTGAGGCCGGTGCGCCACTGATTATAATGTTACAGTAAGTCTGGTGTGTATGTGAGACCATTTCTCTCCTAATTGAAATCCACTTTTATAGGTTTTGGGGAAAAAAGTTGCATTTCAGCAAGTTGATATCTAAGATTCAACCCACGGTTTGTGTGCAAAAGTGTTAAAAACACACACTGAGATTGAAGAATTTCAAATTATCTGGATGTCAAAAACATTAGAAAATGTAAGTTCTTCTGTCCAATATTTAACAACTAAGTAACATAAATATATGTCAGGTAAAAAAAATATGTCAGGTAAATGCCAACTCAAACATTACTTCTGGAGATATGCAGACCTCACTTGATTCCTCTCAGGTGACTGAGCATGCAACAATAAGAAAACTGAATCGAAATGGCATTCATTCATGGGGGGTTGGTAGAAAGAAGCCTCTGCTGTCACGAAAGAACCGAACAGCCTGTCTAAACTTTGCCAGAGACCATCTGGATAAACTCGAAGGTTTCTGGAAGTCCATTCTGATGAGTCCATAATTTACCTTCATGGTCACAATAAAAACTCTGTGTTTGGCAACAAAACAATAATGCCTACCAACAAAAGAACCCAACAGTCAAGCATGGTGTTGGGAACGTCAAGATCTGGGGCTGTTTTTCCTCCTCTGTACTTGGTTGACTGCAAATCATTTAGGGAACCATGAATTTTGAGGTATACCAGAAGATTCTTGAACAGAACATCAGTCAAGAAGCTATAGCTGGGCTGAATGTTGATTTATGACCCTAGTGGGCGGGGCTTCCAGATTGATGTGACAGGTGGGCGGGACATCCGGTTTGCTGGGCGGGACTTCTGGTGTGACGTATGGACTTCCTGTATGACGTGCGTTAGGGCGGGACTTCCGGAATGACGTATGCATGTCCGGTGACATTGTGATTTATGATTGCATTGATGTGTCCATGTTTGATGTTTTACAAGGACTGATAAGCACCCCGGACGAGTGTTATAACAGGTGCGCTATGTTTGATGTTTAACAAATGGGTCAATAAAATATTGGTGTTCAATAAAAGGGGTGCCAGGGTCCAGCAATGCTATAACCCCCTGTATTTTATGTTCCGACAATTGGTGCAACAGATGTCATACAACCGGTATAAACTTCCATGTTTATAATGGGGATGTAGCATGGTGTTTTTCCACAAGCATGGAATTATGTGTGGGAAACTTATAAGATATGAAGAAGGGTTCGGGACTTACAATTTGGAGCGTTTCAGCCCATTTTAATTTTAACAAGAGATGGCTCTTATGATCAGATCTGCCCTTGTAACCACTAGTACAATTTGGAGTATATACAGGTTGGAAATCATCCCGTGTTTCACACAAGGATTGTAGTTCAACACACCACCACAGGGAAGCTCGCATAAGCAATGTTATTGTTTTGAAGGATCAAGAAATGCTTAGGCCGACCACACATTATGACTAGGTTGATTCAGTCATGGTTTGGGTTTAAACTATAGTTAAAAATAAAAACAATAATTCTGGTACATGTGTGTGTATGAGCAATGCTGATTTTTGTAATAAAAATTGTTTTTTAAAATCAGCATTAACTTTTAAGTTGCATTATATGGCAAAACATTACAAAGTTACCCGGAAGGTAGCGTATAAATTTGCATGGACAACGGTGAATCGCTGACAGGTAAAGATATGTTATTTCAGGTAATCAAAACATTTGTAAAGGCGTCTTATGAAATTGTACAACGGGGATCAACGCGAGATTGTTTTCTTCACATTGGTAGAAATGTTTAACAGGCAGCGTTGGTTAAAAAACTGTAGTATTTGCGAGTTTGAGAATACCGGTCTGTGTTAGTGTGGGCGGAAGCTGTGACTTCCGGGTAAGATGTGCTGCATTCTCGTAATGACCAACTCGTGAAAACCGATTTTTGATTGTTGTATTATGGTCTTGTGTTTGTTAAATGTTGAAGAGATTAATGGCGATATGGGGACAATAAGCCAGCGTTTATATGTAAGCGGATGAGTTTGTCTTTGATAGATCTAATTAAAGGACGTGATGTCACGGCTGAGCCGCGATAACTAACGAGAACGGCGTTTCTACCGGACATGAAGTGTCAATATATTTGGTTGTCAAACGTCAATAAATATCTGAATGAGCTAGTTAAGCGTTATATACAATTTTAATCATTGTGTCCGGTATAGTTCTAACGTGAAGAACGATGACATGTAACCGCTGACAAAGTTAAGAGGCGTGACCTGCTGGAGGCGATGTAAAAGACATTATTAAACCCCGCTGCATCCACAGAAGTCAGCTGTTGTTTCAAGCGCGGAGTATGCCGTTTACGTTGTAAGTACAAGTTATTTTATTTTAAGTAATTGATTTGAATTGTGTTGCAATTACAAACGGTAACAAACGACACATTGGAACTTTTTAAGAATGTGTAAACCAATTTTATGATTGAGCAATCCATGCGGTTGTATCTGTCTTTTATATGGTCTGTTTAAATCTCTGGTTTAGGTTGAGCGGAATTAAACCCAGTGTTTGGTAAACACATTTTTGGGCCTTCAAATCTTGGTAAGTAGACTTTTTACATTACTGTTAATCAGCTTTAATTACCCGTATACGCTTGTTAACCCTCTTTGTATTTATTTCAGACCAAGTGACCAACATCAGTGTCAGTTGGACTGGGCGGTTGTGATCTTACACAACCTGAGCAGATACTTTTTGTGTAAGTCTAATTATTTACAGACATTTTTAGTCTTGTACTAAAATGTTATTAACAATTACGACAATAT
>JACXGI010019971.1:0-11561 GCA_016801175.1 Esox masquinongy | reverse complement strand
GGAGGGGATCATGCTCTGCTTCAGTATGTCACAGTACATGTTGGCATTCATGGTTCCCTCAATGAACTGTAGCTCCCCAGTGCCGGCAGCACTCATGCAGCCCCAGACCATGACACTCCCACCAACATGCTTGACTGTAGGCAAGACACACTTGTCTTTGTACTCCTCACCTGGTTGCCGCCACACACGCTTGACACCACCTGAACCAAATAAGTTTATCTTGGTCTCATCAGACCACAGGACATGGTTCCAGTAATCCATGTTCTTAGTCTGCTTGTCTTCAGCAAACTGTTTGCGGGCTTTCTTGTGCATTATCTTTAGAAGAGGCTTCCTTCTGGGACGACAGCCATGTAGACCAGTTTGATGCAGTGAGCGGCGTATGGTCTGAGCACTGACAGGCTGACCCCCCACCCCTTCAACCTCTGCAGCAATGCTGGCAGCACTCATATGTCTATTTTCCAAAGACAACCTCTGGATATGATGCTGAGCACGTACACTCAACTTCTTTGGTCGACCATGGCGAGGCCTGTTCTGAGTGGAACCTGTCCTGTTAAACCGCTGTATGGTCTTGGCCACCGTGCTGCAACTCAGTTTCAGGGTCTTGGCAATCTTCTTATAGCCTAGGCCATCTTTATGTAGAGCAACAATTCTTTTTTTCAGATCCTCAGAGAGTTCTTTGCCATGAGGTGCCATGTTGAACTTCCATTGACCAGTATGAGGGAGTGTGAGAGCGATAACATCAAATTTAACACACCTGCTCCCCATTCACTCCTGAGACCTTGTAACACTTACGAGTCACATGACACCGGGGAGGGAAAATGGCTAATTGGGCCCAATTTGGACATTTTCACTTAGGCGTGTACTCACTTTTGTTGCCAGCGGTTTAGACATTAATGGCTGTGTGTTGAGTTATTTTGAGGGGACAACAAATTTACTGTTATACAAGCTGTACACTCACTACTTTACATTGTAGCAAAGTGTCATTTCTTCAGTGTTGTCACATGAAAAGATAGAATCAAATATTTACAAAAATGTGAGAGGTGTACTCACTTCTGTGAGATACTGTGTATATATATACATATATATATATATATATATATATATATATATATATACACACACAGTATCCACAAATATATATATATGCACAAATATATAAATATAATATATAAATATAATCCACAAATATATAAATATATATACACAAATATATATATATATATATATATCGTATATATATACACATATATATATATACACATATATATATGCAGATATATATACATATATTTACTTATAAATGACTTTAATGAAGATGAATGAATGTAATATATTGTATATGAAGAAGATGAGGGCTTAGAGTTGTAAAAGTCCATACTGATAACTAGAAGAGACAATCACATTGGTGGATGTTAATAACACTGATTGAACAATATGGTTAATAAGGCTTTATTTAGTATGATGAATAAAGGATAAATGTGTAGGTACACTACTTGAGACCTCATGTATGTGTCTGGACGGGGGACATTTTATTTTTTTGCATTTACGTTTAAGATACTCTTGTTGCTATAGACAGGTTGCCTGACAGTTGCAAAAATTATTTGTGCACATCCTGGAGGCAGAAGGCTGTCCTGGCTGATGTGACCTACTTGAATCACAGAGCAGGAAAACAGGTATGGACAGAAGCCTGTTCTATCCGCAATATTCTCTCAGTGCTTGGTTCTTATTTAATAGATATTATCATGTGTAACGCTGCAAGCTTACTCATCAATTTGCTATGCCGGAGTGGTTGGAAGTAAACCTGACAGTTGGGTTTTGTGATCACAGTGCTTTAGTAAATCATTGATTATGATTTGTTTAAGACTGTTTAAGTTTGTTTTCAATGAACATTTGGAGACAAAAAAGACTATGTTGTCAATCTCTTGGAGTGGCCCTAAATTTGGTTAGGTTTTGTTGTTGAACATTCCACACATATGTGTTTGCAACATGTTTGAATGTATTTTCATATAATCTCTGAAATTAAAGTTGGTTTACACATGGGTGATGCTTCAATTGCAGTGGCATTGGAGCATGCTAGTTTGAGAAAACAACATTTTGTCTGGGTGTGTTTTTTACTTAATTTTAAAATGGAAGTTAAACTGTTAATTTCAGTTAAACTTCCATTTTAAAATAATCTATAATGGTAGTTTAATTACTTTAAATGATTGTTAGCACTTTGATAGCTTTATGCCTTTGCTAATAGAAGAAAATCCAGTGATTCTTTTTGCATTTTGGGATTTTTCATTTTAATGGAGGCCATCTATGCTTACCAACACCCTAAAGGAAAAAGACTGGCAGGATCCATGTTTGTACAACATGTTTATTCAATTCTACACATAATTATAAGGACCACCAATTTGCTTGATCTTAGTATTTTAAACAATTAAAAACATAACAATAGCAATATATGCATTACGTTTTTTTTTTAAACATGCATGATGTGTATCTATTCATTATTTTCTGTGTTGCACAAATGCCACAATTTAAGAAAGACCCATTTACCGTCCTAAAGCAGTTATTTCTTATACAATGAAGGTAGATTCACACAACCCAACAGTGTATTTACCAGGACTACACACAGGATGTATAGAGACATGCCTATAGGAAAAGCAAAAAAGAAACACAAAATGGGGTAAATGGAGTGCATCACAAATAAAATCGCAATACACTACAACAGATCTCCAAAGAAAGAAATTATATTTTTCTCACTGAAAATAAATTGTTTCCATTACGTTTCCATTGTTTGAGTGGAGTTCCAGTAACCTTTCTACAACATCTATCAGGATTAATCTCCAGACTTTGCAATGCTATGTTCAAAACATCATTAAAACAACAGCAAGTGTGCTTATTTTGTCAGAGATTAGCTAGCTAGATTATATATCCAATTTACCTCTGTCAATAACAATATGCTGAGAAAGCCTTTCACTTTGTACATCACCAGTCATGTGACTGACACAGGAGACGCAAAATATTCACACTCCAGTAACCCATAAGGGTTATCTATAGCATAAGTCTCCAGTGTCCTTGGAATGTGACAGGCAACAATTTAGATTTTCACAAGATTTGCAAATGATGATTTTCTTGCAACAAGTCTTGTTAATCTAAATTGAAATATTGTAAAAAGACCCTCAGAAAATAAAAACAGTCAATATTCATTGCTGGATGCAATTAAGATCAGCAGCGTGAAAGACAGTGGCCTATATTGACAGTTTATTGAGAGAACAGCTATCAATAATTTAGTGGCAATTCATGCTAGCAATAGGCCCACCATACAGATCATATAACCATGGCGTATCACCAAATATACATCCCTGTTCTCAAAAAAGTTTGGGACGCTGCATAAAATGTACATTAAAACAGATGATATTGATTTGAAAATCATTTTAACCCTAAATAGAAAATAGTACAAAGACAACATATCAAATGTTGAAACTGAGACATTTTATTGTTTCTTAAAAAATATATGCCCACTTTGAATTTGATGCCAGCAACATGTTTCAAAAAAGTTGGGACAGAGGCAACAAAAGACTGGAAAAGTTGTGCAATGCTAAAAACCTAAACCAGGTGGAATTTCACACAACTAATTAGGTCAGTTGGCAACAGGTCAGTGAGATGATTGGGTATTAAAAGATCATTCCAGAGAGGATGGGTCTGTCAAAATTGAGGATGGGAAGGGGTTCACCACTCTGTGAAAGACTGCGGGCAAATATTGCAACAATTTAAGAATAACGTTTCTCAACGTAAATTGCAAATAGTTGTGGGATGTCATCATCTACGGTATAAAATCATTAAAGGATTCAGAGAATCAGGAGAAATCTGTGTACGCAAGGGACAAGGCCAAAAACCAATATTGGATGCAAAAATGTCCTGTGGTCTGATGAATAAAAATGTGAAATTATTTTTGGGAATAATGGACACCGCATCCTACAGACTAAAGAAGAGAGGGACCATATAGTTTCTTAACAGTACACAGTTCAAAGTCAGCATCTGTGATGTATGGGGGTGCATTAGTGCACAAGGCATGGGTGACTTGCACATCTGTGGAGGCACCATTAATGTTGAACAATATATGCAGGTTTTGAAGCAACACATGCTGACACCCAGACTACTTCTTTTTCAGGGAAGTCCTTGCTTATTTCAACACGACAATGCCAGACCATATTCTGCACACATATTACAACAGCATGGCTCCATAGTAAAAGAGTCTGTGTTCTAAACTGAACTGCCAGCAGTCCAGACCCGTTACCCATTGAAAACATTTGATGCATTATGAAACGAAAAATCCAACAAAGGAGACCCCGAATTGTTGAGCAGCTCAAATCGTATACCAAGCAAGAATGGGAATACATTTCACTTTCAAAACTACAGCAATTGTTCCCCTCAGTTCCCAAACGCTTACAGAGTATTGTTAAAAGACGAGGTGATGCAACACAATGGTAAACATGCCCCTGACCCAACTTTTTTGAAATGTGTTGCTGGCACAGAAATAAGATTTCTCTGTTTCTACATTTTACATGTTGTCTTTGGAATATTTTCAATTAAATACAGGGATAAATGGTATGCATATCATTGCATTTGGTTTTTATTTGCATTTTAAGCAGCATCCCAAGTTTTTTGGAAACGGGGTTGTACATCGGAGAGTGGTGACATTTCTCTACCCCAAAAAGGTGGCAGGGTGAATGCTTTGTTGTTTGTTTGGGTGATTTTGGCATTAAGGCAATATTACTGTATCTTTGAGACATGATGGTTGCTCCATTCAAGAATGCAGCTGCATCATTAAAACCACACAACTTATCAAGTAAATGAAAACAGGTGATATCGATTTTTATTTGCAAAATTCCTTAGGATCAGCATTTTTATAATTACCTGACATGTGTCCATTGTTAGAAGATTCATTAGCTGTGAAAAACATAGCAAGACTCACAAGAGAGGCAGACTGCAAATACTGACAGCAAAATGATGTTACATTTGTTTTCTGATACTTATTTGCATACTTTAACAATCTTTTCCGAGCCACTATAGTGAAAACAGTCCATTAACACTTATTCAGAATGATGATTCATTAATCGACCTTTGGGCACAACTGTCGCTGAGACCTCATTGGTGCATATGTCACACAAGCATTAAGAAACCATGTGATAGGTCAGGAAATCTTCAATCAAGATGTAAAGACATACCTTTAACGTGGAGCACAGTGGTAAGGATACCGCCACTTGGATCTGCTTCAGAATTGAGGCTTCGCGCAGTGCAAGGGTCCTTGAAAATATTAGATATTCTATAGTAATTGCTTTGTTGATCTGAGCTGTATACTGTGCTATCAGATTTGTGTATTGCTGATATCTCTGCATCCTGGTTGCATATGCTACGTTACTCCTTCAATTTGCCTCCATTGCACTAGAATGCCATTTAGAATTGCCATTTTACCCGCACAACTGTTATCCCACTTGTGACATACACTATACTTAATACTTGTACATTTCATTGTACAGTACTTGTACTTGTTTAATGACAATACATTTTAATCTAATCTAAATCTAATACAACCATGTCCTAAAACGAGGGGTAATGTGTGTTGTGAATGCACTAAACTCAGTATGCAAATCGTAAAGGTAATGCATTTCCACAAGAGTGAGTATATATATTTATAAAAACAGATACGTTTTTTTTCAATGCAATCCACTGACAGAGATTAGTTGGACATATAATCTAGTTAGCTAACCCCTGACAAAGAAAGTCTGTGCATATGTAATGCCTATCAAGCACACAGGGGACTTCTAAAAGACATTAGGTCCTGGATTGTTACAGATATTATGTTAAAATAGTCTTAACATGACTTTTAGGAAACGTTATAAAAGGTCTCTTGTTTGGTTCTGATTAAATTGCTGTAAATAAGACATTCAATGACCACAAGGAACTTATAAGACAGGTCCTGAATTGTAATACATACAGTGTATGTACAATAATTTTGTGGCATGACCATTAGAGATTGTTTCCATAAGGTCCTATTATGGTCCCAGGTTTCCAGTTATAAGTTAAGTAAAAAAAACTCCTACAGAAGGATCTGTTGTGAATTGTTGGGAAACGTCTTAAAGACCTTTTTAAGGAATACTACTGTCGATGAAAACATAACAGAACATGTATGGTATGTCCTATAAGTGTCCTTGGGGACATCCCCAGGTCATAAGCCATGAACTAGACAAAAACCTCCATGACACAGCATCCTGATGACTTCAGGCAACCATTTTGTTTCATCTGGGGATGTTCAAAGAATTAACTGTTGTATGAATTATGCTTATTAATCAGAAACATAATACAATTATTACTTACTGGCTGACATGAGAGTCTTTCCCCATCACAAACCCCAATCTCGCAGTGGAGCCAAACTGTAGACACTTTCTCCTGGCGCTGGAAGCGGAATGAGTTGAACTTGAACATGGAACGGCTGTCTTTCGCATTCTCAAAAATGGTCACAGTTTTGTCGTACGGGCAGCTGTAAATAAGACAGCAATAAATTGTATGTTAAACAGTTGTATTGATTTTGGAACAATTATGACACCTCTACAAAAGTACAATACAATTCTGTAATGCAAATTATATAAACACAGTACCAGTCAGAAGTCTGAACACACTCATTAACTTGAACGAGTAATTTTGTCCAAACTTTTGTCTGGTAGTGTATATATAGTATCTCAAAAAGTGAGTACACCCCTCACATTTTTGTAAATATTTGATTATATCTTTTCATATGACAACACTGAAGAAATGACACTTTGCTACAATGTAAAGTAGTGAGTGTACAGCTTGTATAACAGTGTAAATTTGCTGTCCCCTCAAAATAACTCAACACACAGCTATTAATGTCTAAACCGCTGGCAACAAAAGTGAGTACACCCCTAAGTGAAAATGTCCAAATTGGGCCCAATTAGCCATTTTCCCTCCCCGGTTTCTTGTGACTCGTTAGTGTTACAAGGTCTCAGGTGTGAATGGGGAGCACGTGTGTTAAATTTGGTGTTATCGCTCTCACACTCCTTCATACTGGTCACTGGAAGTTCAACATGGCAAGCGTGTATGGTGGCAACTGTAACAGCAGATATTGACTCTGCCAAGAAGCTTAAACTGGGCTGTGATTGGATCATCCAGCAGGACAATGATCCAAAGCACCGCCGCAGTGTTTTAGTATTAAATGAAGTGGTGCCAATTATTGTGGCACACGTATTTTTGAGGAAATTTATAGTTTTGTGATTAGATTTTACTTTTTTAAGGTTGAATCAGGGCCTGCTCCAGGCATAAGCAACCTCTGCGGTCACTTTGGGCACCCGACAGTTAGGGGCCTCCGACTGCTAGGGAGCCCCCGACAGATAGGGGAAAGTGGGCCCCAAATGAAATTTTGCTTAGGACCCCCAAAAGGCCTTAGGCCGGAACTGGGTTGAATGTCTTATTTCATCTTTGGTAGCTACATTTCCCATTAAATGTCTCCTAAATACCTGTTGATAATGAGATTCCACCTCTTCCTGTCTGTTGAGTAAGGAGTGGGTGTTGCCCAGCAGTTGCTTATCACCACTTTGAATCTGCAAGGCCAAAGAATGTTGAACAGTTACAATACATTCAACATACTGCTGCAATGTACGCTGCACAATTACCTTCAAAGGTCGAATGTATTTTATAAAGCTGCTTTTTACATGATACCCAATATAATATACTAAAAGAAACAAAAATGCAGATGTGGGAGTACAGTGACAAGGAGGTGAGGAGATTATTATATATATTATTTATTACATTTACATTTTTGATTATGAAGCTCTCTTAGTAACTGTCTAATTCAGAGTTACTTACAGGTGCAATGAAAGTTCACAACCTTGCTCAAGAGAACATCAGCAAATTTTTACCTGCCACCCATTAAGGTTAACATTTCTATTGATCAAACATTCAGCATGGTCAAATAATAATCCAATTAACCTATAGAGGGGGGTTCAGGTCAGCACAAGTACTTATAAATTGTATTCTCATAGCCAAGCAATTAGAGGTCAAGAAAACAGATAAGGTAAAGATTTCCTTCACCTTCAAAACCCCATTTCAGGGGACCAAAAGTATTTGGGCAAATTAACATAGTCTGAAATAAATGTGTAATATTTAAAAACTGATTCCTAAACCTTTGCATTCAATGACCTCCTAGTCTTCAACCCATAGTTATCTGTAAACACTAAGGATTTTTTCCCTGGTAAGGCTCTGCCAGGCCTTCAAGGTAAAGTGCCATCTTCTTTTAACAATACTCTGGAAGCGTTTGGGAACTGAGGAGACCAACTGCTGTAGTTTTGAATGTGAAATGTATTCCTATTCTTGCTTGATATAGGGTTTCAGCTGCTCAACAGTTCGGGGTCTCCTCTGTCAGATTTTTCATTTCATAATGTGCCAAATGTTTTCAATGGGTGACAGGTCTGGACTGCAGGCAGGTCAGTTTAGCACACAGACAATTTTACTACAGAGCCATGCTGTTGTAATACATGCAGAATGTGGTGTGGCATTGTCTTGCTTAAATAAACAAGGCCTTCCCTGAAAAAGAAGTCATCTGGATGGTAGCATATGTTGCTTCAAAACCTGTATATATTGTTCAACATTAATGATGCCTTCACAGATGTGCAAGTCACCCACGCCATGTGCACTAATGCACCGCCATACCACCGCAAATGCTGGCTTTGAACTGTGTGCTGATAAGAAGCCAGATGGTCCCTTTGCCTTTAGTCTGGAGGACATGGCGTCCATGATTGCCAAAAATAATTTCAAATTTTGATTCATCAGACCACAGGACAGTTTTGCACTTCGCCTTAGTTCATCTTAAATGAGGTCAGGCCCAGAGAAGACGGTGGCGGTCCTGGATCTTGTTTGTATATGTTTCTTTTCTTTGCATGGTAGGTATTTTTAAACTGTTGCCCTATTAGCCTGTTCAGTCTTTCACAGAGTGGTGAACCCCTCCCCATCTTTACTTCTGAAAGACTCATCCTCTCTGTGATGATTTTAATACCTAATCATGTTTCCAATGAACCTTATTAGTCTTGAGATGTTCCACCAGGTTTATTTTTTAGCATTACACAACTTCCTGTCTTTTGTTGCCCCTGTCCCAGCTTTTTTGAAGCATGTTGCTGGCATTAAATTTAAAGTGGGCATATATTTTTCAAGAAACAATAACATTTCTCAGTTTCAACATTTGATATGTTGTCTTTGTACTAATTTCTATTGAATGCAGTGTTTAAATGATTTGCACATCATTACATTCTGTTTTTCTTTACATTTTACACAGCGTCCCAACTTTTTTGGAAACAGGGTTGTATATTGACAGTTAACTAATTAAAAACATTACACTGGAATATTATGCTTTGCAATCACTTATTTATATGAAATCAGAAGAAATGCATATTTATAGCGCGGAAAAATAAGTACACCTCTAGCTTCAATAGCTGTTCTTGCCACCTTTAGCAGAAATTCCTTATACTTGTAATTATATTCAAACAATTAGCAGAATAAATGTTGGATGTTTTGTGTTGATCAGTGGCAAAAACTCCTAATTACTGTACAACCATTTTGGTTACAATGGGGAAAATATCAGGTCCTGGCTGGGGTGCCTCTAGGCATCTCTGTGTGCCTGGAGGCCACAGTCAGGGCCTGACTGCAGAGGTGCTGACTGCAGAGGTGCCTCTTGGCATTTTTGCACTTATATTTAATCATCCCCAATCAGAGGCAACTGTTCCCTATTGCCTCTGGTTGGGGATCCCATTTAAGTTGCTTCAGTTTATCTTTCAGTTGTCGGTCATTGTTTGTGTCTGCGTTGTATGCCACATCAGTTCACGTTTGTTTTTCTGCTTTGTTGTTTTGTGTAAGAAGCATATGAAAGTAACGGACATCCAAAACCGCTCTATGCCTCACGTCCTTCACCTCAGCTGTGACAGAAAAGTCAAAGGATGTAAATATTTTTGACAGCCAAAATGTCCAAATATGTAATAGAAATAAAATACAACTTTCTGTGGGATATGTGCTTTCTCACACAACTGTATATGCAATCTGGTCAATCAACCCCAGACACTGTCTCATACAATTCCAGATTTCACATTACGTGGCTACACTACTCAAAAACTAAGCTACAGAGAATCTTCCCTGATCCCACTCCCATTTGTGACAAATAACAAACTGCGGAGGATACACTACTCCACAGCTTAGTCCTATGTCCTGACATGCACTGCTACTATTTTGGAATCTTTGGGGATCCTCTCAGAGGTCCTGGAGGTTTTGATAAACCCAACCCACTCCTGATTATTTGCAGAAAGGATAAAGGTGCCCTAAAATGTACCTAAGAGGCACTTCTGCTTATCAGGGTGATGTTTAAGAAACACTTGGCATGTTCCATTTGTACTCTGAGGTAAGAATTTCCGAGTTCCAAGTCGGAAGTTTCAACTGGAACGCCCCCTCAAGTCGGGAATTCCAACTCGAAAAGTCGGAATAACCCCACTAGCCCCGAGTTCGTAATCCAAGATGGCAGCCCCTTGTATCAACAGTAAAACGGACATTATACGTATGCCATTTAACTAGTATTATAAATTATATAGGAAAATGACGTTTATAGTAAATGTCACAATATTCTGAAGAGCACTTGCCCATCCAGGTTACAGGTTAGGCTACCGGTTACGGAATGGCCGATTAAAAAACGGTCAAAACATTTTTCAACACAATGAAAAACATTGTCTATAAAAGGCTTTAATGGGGATGTCCATCTTGTTTTCCGACTTTGGACACTGGAATGCGATCAACGTGGGTTAACACGGGTGTGACGTCATTCCCAGTTCCGAGTTCCAACTTCCGAGGTAAATGGAACACACCATCTGTCCAGTTTAAAGAAACCCTGCCCATTCTTTTGAATCAGCCAATCAAGTTCAAATATTATATATAACACTAACATGTAACCTTCTGTACTGGCTAATTATCAAAAGGCAGCTGTCAGGCAGCAGGTAGCATAGAGGTTATGGCATCTGACGTCTAACCAAAGGGGTGCTAGATTGAATCTCAAGCTGGCAAGTGGAAATAAAATGTGTCCCTGAACATTGACCCGATTCCAACCAAATTACTTAAGGAGCTATTTCCTGTGCTAGGTCAGCCAATGTTGAACATAATAAATTGCTCCCTTTCCTCCGGATGTGTACCAAACTCACTAAAAATAGCAGAAATTAAGCCTCTTCTAAAAAAATCTAATCTGGATCCTGACATATTAAACAATTATAGGCCAATATCGAACCTCCCGTTCCTTTCAAAAATCCTAGAAAAATATGTTTCCCAACACCTGAATGCCTTCCTGAAGACAAATAACATTTATGAAATGCTCCAGTCCGGTTTCAGACCCCATCATAGTACTGAGACTGCACTCGTGAAGGTAACAAATGACCTTCTAATGGCCTCAGACAAAGGTTCCGCATCCGTCCTGTTGCTTCTTGATCTTAGTGCTGCCTTTGACACTATTGATCACTCCCTTCTCTTAGAGA
>JACXGI010019970.1:0-11565 GCA_016801175.1 Esox masquinongy | reverse complement strand
GAGGTAAGTGGAGATGTGCTGAGGGGAGATGTGCTAAAGTGAGGGGAGATGTGTTGAGGGGAGATGTGCTGAGGTAAGTGGAGATGTGCTGAGGGGAGATGTGCTAAAGTGAGGGGAGATGTGTTGAGGTGAGGGGAAATGTGTTGAGGTGAGAGGAGATGTGTTGAGGGGAGGGGAGATGTTGAGGTGAGATGTGTTCAGATAACAGATGTGTTGAGGTGAGATGAGATGTGTTCAGGTAAGAGGAGATGTGTTGAGGGGAGATGTGTTGAGGGAAGAGGAGATGTGTTCAGGTAAGAGGAGATGTGTTGAGGTTAGACGAGATGTGTTTTGGTGAGAGGAGATGTGTTGAGGTTAGACAAGATGTGTTCAGATGAGAGGAGATGTGTTGGGGGATGGGAGATTTGTTCAGGTGAAAAAGATTTGCATTAGAGCTTTGTTAATCTATCTACTCAGAAGGCCATTCTCTACTCCACTTAGAAGTACATTCTCTCTTTGAAACATTGTTGGCATCTGATGTGCTAGTTAGAACCAATCTAGTAGTTTCTAATTGCTCTCAATTTCTGGGTTGATCTGTGAATTTTTGTAGCAAGTGGTCTTTGTTGTTTTCTGAGTTCTCTGCCAGGCTGTAGGGGTGTGGTTTAGACAGCTCTCAATTGGGCAAAGGCAGGTTAATTTGAATAGCACATACACAGGTGCAATTCAAAGTGCTTTACATATTTAGGCCAAAAAGAAAAAAAATAGGCATACTGTAAATCAGTTTAGAATAAAAGACAAGGCATAATGAGAAAATATTTAAGAGAACTAAAAGATTATTAAATGATGAACAAAATGCAATATAAAACATTAAGGTTTTTAGCCTATATTTAAAAATGGTCAATGTTGGAGTAAGTCTAACATTTTCTGGCAGTTTGTTCCAATGCAGCATCATGTCTAAACACTGCACCAGCCTTTGTCCTTCCTCTGGGAACAGTTATCAGACTAGAACCCAATGTCCTGAGGGTTCTAGAGGGTTTATACTGAGAATGTTTGAGATGTAACTTGCACTGAACCACTGAATGGTTTTTAGACTAGTAGCAATATTTTAAAATCAATTCTGAGATACAGGGAGCCAGTGCAGAGACCTGAGAATTGGTGTAATGTGTTCAGTTTTCTTAGTTTTTCTTAGAACTTGTTCTGCGAAGTTATTTGATGAAGGGAAGAGAGGAAGGTAAGAGAGGAATGTACTTACATCTGTTCTGTTGTAGTGACCCATTGTTGTCTTGTGTTAAAAGAAAATCCTTTGTGCTGTCTGCTATTTGAAATGTGTGCGTTTTCACTGAACATGAATTGAACCAAAAATACAAATTGAAAATCTTCATATTGAGATGTATCTTTTTAATAACATTAATAGGTTTTATCTCATATGAGCAACACTGCTAATATGTATTGTGAACTGCTTAAGTGCAACAGTGTGGATATTCAGTATATGATCATAAATAATTTATAAATGTACATAACTGTCACATATAAAACCAATAACTGCCAATATTCAGTCCATATATCACTACTCTCTGTAGTACTTCACTACACTTCATCAATTTGTCCTCTTGTTAGTAGAGTAAGAGTATAGATGTTATACCCAGTGGCATTATGGGTATGGTAAGGAGGTGGGACTTCCTGTTGTTTGTGAGGGAAGAAAAGGTCCTGTATTTAAATAACAGGATATATATAATAACATATACAATAACGTCCTGTATTTTGGAAACGTTAGAACATGATTCCGATGTTTGTTTTATGTTTGTTTGCTTAGCCCTGTGATGTCGACTGCTTCAATGGATTACATATTAAGTCATTCCTTGGCAGCGTATAAAACGTACAACTGGGATTTGACCTCGGAACAGCAGGTAAGTATTCTGGGCCTGGAGCTAACAAGTGGGCTCCCCTGAGCCATTCCGACTATGGTCTGGAGGTACAGCCAAGAAAGGTAACACTCTTCAAAGGAATAGGTAGAAATATGTCTGTATTAATATATTATTTAATATAGCAATATGTTTATTAAATACACTAGCCTCTCTCTTTGTTTCTCTGTTCCCTCCTGCATTGGATCCTGTCTCAACAACCCTGTCTCAACACCACTGTCTCAACACCCCTGTCTGAACACCCCTGTCTCAACACCCCTGTCTCAACACCACTGTCTCAACACCCCTGTCTAAACACCCCTGTCTCAACATTCGTCTCACAACCATTGTCTGAACACCCCTGTCTCACAACCACTGTCTCCCCCTGTCCGGGAGAGGCCCCGGACAGGGCCCAACAGGCAGCAAGTCAATCCACCCACATTGCCAAGCATCAACGAAAGGGACACCCACCAACCGCAACCACCTTGAAATGAGGGCTTTGTATTGCCAGCAGAGTTCAGCCCAATTGTATGATGGGCGCAACAGAGAGACAACAACAAGCCAGTGACTCCGCCCCCGAATGGCATTGACAGGAGGGCATCCCATTGGTAATGAGAGCCCATCTGGCAAGACAGCAAGGGTAGACAGTATGTATATACAAGTGGAATGTATAGGTGTGGAATTAATGCAAATGCATTACATATAGTAATTCTACATGTGCAGTGGAAAATTAAAAAATATACAGAAAATTTACAGGTATTACAAGTACAGTGGATATAAAAGGTCTACACACCCCTGTGAAAATGCCAAGTTTTTGTGATGTAAAAGAATGAGACAAAGATAAAACATGTCAGAACTTTTTCCACTTTTAATGTGACCTATAATGTGAACAATTCAATTGAAAAACAAACTGAAATCTTCGAGAGGGAAAAATGAAAAATAAATACCTTAGAATAACGTGGTTGCATAAGTGTGCACACCCTTAAACTAATACTTTGTTGAAGCACCTTTTGATTTTATTACAGCACTCAGTCTTTTTGGGTAGGAGTCTATTAGCATGGCACATCTTGACGTGGCAATATTTGCCCACTCTTCTTTGCAAAAGGACTCAGACATGCCAAGCCCTGTGTCACCCAGACATGTCTAGGTCACACTGAGCCACGGGTGTCATTGCAGTCAGAGTTCCCGCTGCAGCTCGCTGAGCAAGCGTGCAAGATGCATTTAGTGCTGCAGTTCTGTGTCTCAAACGTTTCCCGTAACAACTTGACCATTACCTTCTTAAGGGTCCAACTGGTTAGGTGTGCTCGCCCCTAACAGCTTGACCATTACCTTCTTAAGGGTCCAACTGGTTAGGTGTGCTCGCCCCTAACAGCTTGACCATTACCTTCTTAAGGGTCCAACTGGTTAGGTGTGCTCGCCCCTAACAGCTTGACCATTACCTTCTTAAGGGTCCAACTGGTTAGGTGTGCACGCCCCTAACAGCTTGACCATTACCTTCTTAAGGGTCCAACTGGTTAGGTGTGCTCGTCCCTAACAGCTTGACCATTACCTTCTTAAGGGTCCAACTGGTTAGGTGTGCTCGCCAGCAGAACGTTGCATTGGTATCTGTCAGGCTCACCGCAGGGCACGACGGAAAGAGTTTATCTATTAAACCCAGACAAGGGAGAAAGGAGAAGTGACAGCCGTTGTACGGGTTATTGCAGTGAAACTGAGGTTTTGTGACAGTTAGTCAAAAGCCCAAAGATCAAATGGCCATATTCATGTTAACAGAAACAGGAAACAAAGTGATAATTTCCCCGGATTAAGGGATTAAGGAATCCCTGGGGTTTAAGAAACGTAACACGTGGTTCACAAAGTCCCTAGTAACTACGTGTAATTTCGACTAGTGATGTAAGGACCAATAGACTCACTTGGCTGGAATACAAACAAGTTCTGAACTAGGGATCCAGTGTCCATGGGTCTGGTTGGACCAATACCAGTGCCAGGATACAGGACAGAGTAGGGAAATATCTATCAGGATACAGGACGGAATAGGGAAATATCTATCAGGATACAGGACGGAAGAGGGAAATGTCTATCAGGATACAGGACGAAAGAGGGAAATATCTATCTGTGTAGCAATTTGCTGTTGCTCAGGATAAAGTGAGGCCAAAGCCTCTAAAACAGCGAAGGCAAAGGATGTGGTCAGTTTACTTGAAACCTGTACTGTGACCCTAGAAGTCACAAAAGGACTAGAAACTGACAATAGTGCCCGATTCTTTTGCCTAAAAAAGGAACCAGAACACTGTTTACCCAACATTATAAGTATCGGTACATCGTTCTGGACCGTTCCGGCCCAAGTCAAACACTGCGTACCGGTAAAAAACAAGTACTTACATCAGTTGACTAATTTTGTGGTCTCGTAAATATTTCTGTGTTGATTTTGTTATATGTTTGCAGTCATTGTATTGTTGAAAGATGCATCCACGGCCAATTCTCAAACTCCTGGCAGAGCCAGCCAGGTTTTGAGCTAAAATATCCTGGTCACACATACAATATCCTGGTCACACATACAATATCCTGGTCACATATACAATATCCTGGTCACATATACAATATCCTGGTCACACATACAATATCCTGATCACATATACAATATCCTGGTCACATATACAATATCCTGGTCACACATAAAATATCCTGGTCACATACAATATCCTGGTTACACATACAATATCCTGGTCACATACAATATCCTGGTCACACATACAATATCCTGGTCACACATACAATATCCTGGTCACATATACAATATCCTGGTCACACATACAATATCCTGGTCACATATACAATATCCTGGTCACACATACAATATCCTGGTCACACATACAATATCCTGGTCACACATACAATATCCTGGTCACATATACAATATCCTGGTCACACGTACAATGTCCTGGTCACACGTACAATATCCTGGTCACACATACAATATCCTGGTCACATATACAATATCCTGGTCACACATACAATATCCTGGTCACATATACAATATCCTGGTCACATATACAATATCCTGGTCACATATACAATATCTTGGTCACATATACAGTGGAATTCATTATGCCATTGATCTTAGCAAAACAGACACAAAGCATCAGTGAACCCCCACCATACTTTCCTGTGGTGTTTTTCCATGTATCCAGTCCCCTTTTGTCTTCAAACATGCTGATGCTGTGCATGGCCATAAAGTTGTTTCATCTGACCACAACTCATGATTCCAAATGTAGTTCCAACAACACTAAGAATGGCAAAGTTTAGGTGATTTGTGGGTTGGGTCTGCATGGGCTTCTTCTGTGCAACCCTTCCAAAGACCTTCCTGACAAAGGTGGCTTTTGAAACTCTCTTTCTTGATGGCTTAGTTTTTGCTCTGACATGCATTTGTGAAGTGTGGAACTTTATATAGACATTTATGAGAACATGTTTTTGCTTTTTCATTATGCGGTATTGCATGTAGATGAATGGCAAAAAAAATAAAAATATATTATCAATTGGAAAGTAAGTCTGAAACTCAACAACATGTGGAGAAAGTAAATGGGGTCTGAATACTGTACAATACAGCTGAATGGTTGAGGGTCACCATACGGAGAGCCTTGAAGAACCCTTCTCTGTGGCCTCTAACCTGGTGAACTCTGACTTCTATCTGTGGGAATGTTTGTGGCTAGAGATCAGGTTTTAACAGCTATAAATACTGTAGTGCATCCAGATTTGACATTGTAACACAGAGGTCTGATCATAACTACCTGATAATAAATGTCATTCTAACACAAAAACACTTATGTGTGTGACTATGTGTGTGACTTTGTGTGTGATTGTGTGTGTGTGTGCGTTCCTGATTGTATGTGTGTGTGTTATCAATGAAGCTTTGACAAAACATTCAAATTCACATTAGATGAGACAGACAGATATGGACACACACACGCACGAATATTACTTTCACTCACACACACACACACACACACACACACACACACACACACACACACACACACACAGAAGACAGCATGCTTTTGGTTGGTTGTCGTTGTTAACAGGTTGTGCATGTCATCTCTTGGCTCACAATGTGCCTTTGTTACAACGAGGAGCTGCAGGCTGCACCTTCCAAGACTTTTCCAAGTGTATTAAAAAACGAACGTCCACACAACTTAGCGACATGAATGCAATTTTGGCAAATTAATATGAAACATGTAAGTACTTAATGTAAGTAATGCAAAACTGACAGTGCAGCTCAATTCCTTACAGTCATTATATCTCACTTCACATTGTGTTACAGTGTTGTGCAGCCTTGGTTTACCAACCCCCTGAACAAAATGTCTGACCTCTCATTCCATCACACCGATGTTCATGTCCTTTCTGATGTTGTAATACAACAGTGTACCAGTGAACTCTATGGCAGTCCTCAGACACTGCTCACACTCAACGACACACACACACAGTCCTCAGACACTGCTCACACTCAATGACACACACACACACACACACAGACACACACACACACACAAACACACAAACACTATACACACACACACAAAAACACACACACACAAACACACACACACACACACCCTTATTTATTCATCTTTACTAGGGCTGCCAGTAATTGTGGAGGGCACTGGATCTATCTTATCTGTATATCTCCATTCTCTATATATATTCTGTCTTTGTGTTGCTATATCTCTCTTCTCTATATATATCGCTACTCTGTTTTTTCAGTATTTCTCTTCTCTCTGTATCTTCTCTCTTTATATATCTGTCGTCTTTGTCTTCTCTTTAAAAATCTCTCTTCTTTATTTATATCTCTTCTCTCTCCTCTGTATATATTCCTTTTCGATTTATCCCTTCTCTGTATATCTTTCTTCTCTGTTTTCTATATACCTTTCTTCTCTCTATAGATCTCTGTTGTCTATCTCTCTTCTCATTATACATCTCTCTTCTCTCTGTATCTCTTCACTATATATCTTTCTTCTCTCTATCTTCTCTGTGTATATCTTTCTTCTCCCTCTTTTTTCTCTCTGCTCTCACACAATGCTAACACTACATAAGGTAACACTATCATTATCCCTAACAGATTCAGAGGATTGTCAGTTTTTGATTGTGAGGAGACACAGTGCGCTAAGCCGGTCAACTAGAGCAGAGCTTCCGTATTCTTTGCCAAAACAGCCTAAGCTACCTGTTTATTTCCTCCATTCTCTTGCAGTAAGTATGCATTCCAAATTCATCATGGGTATGATGGAAAATGGGAAGAGGATACTGGCACTGAAATCAGTGTGAGAATCTGTTTAAAAAAAATCCATCGGATCTTCTCTGACACCTTTCCAGTATACGACAATTGTCAAACCGCAAAGGGTTGGAATCTTTGAGATCCATTTGGATGACCTCTGACCCAGACAAGCTGTAAATTATGCTGTGGATTTCAGAGAGTCTGAACGGATAATCCAAGATCCACAACAGTTATTTGCATGTTTTCGAAAAAGAATGAGGTTTCCTCAATTAAATTATGTTTCAGCAAATTGGCAAACAACCTAAATATAGAGCTAATTTGATTTATGCTGAGTAACATTTTAACAACATTTGATAAGATCTGGCAGCCGCTATCCATGTAAAAATCACAAGCATGTTAAGGAAACATGTATCATTGTCCTAATGACAGCCTAGCTATCTAATGTCATTAGGCCTTTTTCCTTCTCTTGCTATTTATCAATTTGTAGTTTCACAGTGGCTCTCTGTCTGGATGCTGGAATTACTGAATATGTGAAATGTGCGTGGAAAGCCAAGCAGAGTGCCTCATGACGGTTTGTGTTCCACAAGAGAAGTTATGAAATATCTATATTTAACCTTGACATTTGAATCCTGGCATTAGAACCCTGACATTGGAACCTTGACATTGGAACCCTGGCATTAGAACCCTGGGACTAGAATCCTGGCATTAGAACCCTAGCATTAGAACCCTGACATTGGAACCCTGACATTGGAACCCTGGCATTAGAACCCTGGCATTGGAACCCTGGCATTAGAATGCAGACATTGGAACCCTGACATTAGAACCCTGAAATTAGGACCCTAGGATGAATAGCGATCATGTGAACCCTCTTAGTCTTTCCTATCTGAAACAACTGAGACAAACTGAGACAAACCTCAGTTCCATTTGGCCACAATATTATAATATGTTTGGTGTGGCTTCTAAATAACTTAACAATACTGGGCAACACTGTTTTAAAAGCATCAAAACAATAGCCTGGGCTCTACGACCTGGGTCAAAGAGGAAATAGGCCAGTTTAAAGGAATGCCTCAGTGGTACCAAAGACGAAGAAAACGAATAGAGGTTGTGATAGATCAAAAGGTTGTGCCAAAGGTTTTCTCTCTAAAGAAACTTTCACATGGGCAGACCAGCTCTGATCCTGTAATTATGACCCAGCCTTTGTGTGTTATTAGAAATGATTAAGCTACTATCTCATGACATTATGTTTTATGAACTACAGCTCTGGAAAAAATTAAGAGACCACTGCACCTTTTTCTTTCCTTTCCAAAAAAGTTGAATAGGAACATTTTGAGTGAGGAACAGAAGTGTTGTCTCTTAATTTTAACCCTTCTGTTCCTCACTCAAAACCTTCCTTTTCGATTTTTTTGGAAAGGAAAGAAAAAGGTGCAGTGGTCTCTTAATTTTTTCCGGAGCTGTATGACCACTGTCTCATCCATCATAATGAGCAGCAGCTTTCATTTGGGTTTCATTTGATGTTGTAGTCATGTAGCATACATTTATATACACTACCGTTCAAAAGTTTGGGGACACTGCCAAGAAGGCCAGCATCCCGGAGTCACCTCTTCACTGTTGATGTTGAGACTGGTGTTTTGCGGGTACTATTTAATGAAGCTGCCAGTTCAGGATCTGTGAGGTGTCTGTTTCTCAAACTACTCACTTTAATGTATTTGTCCTCCTGCTCAGGTGTGCACTGGGGCCTCCCACTCCTCTTTCTATTCTAGTTAGAGACAGTTTGCATTGTTCTGTGAAGGTAGTAGTACACAATGTTATATGATATCTTCAGTCTCCTGGCAATTTCTTGCATGGAATAGCCTTCATTTCTCAGAACAAGAATAGTCTGATGAGTTTCAGAAGAAAGTTATTTGTTTCTGGCCATTTTGAGCCTGCAATCGAACCCACAATTGCAGATGCTGAAGATACTGAACTAGTCTGAAGAAGGCCAGTTTTATTGCTTCTTCAATCAGCACAACCATTTTCAGCTGTGCTCACACAATCGCAAAAGGGATTTGATCAATTTCTTGGATTAGCAAACACAACGTGCCATTGGAACACAGGACTGATGGTTGCCAATAATGGGCCTCTGTACACCTGTGTAGATATTGCATAAAAAATCAGCCATTTCCACCTACAATAGTCATTTACAACACTATCAATGTCTACACTGTATTTCTGATAAATTTGATGCTATTTTAATAGACAAAAACGTTTTCTTTTAAAAACAAATTCCTAAGTGACCCCAAACCTTTGAACGGTGATGTACACAGACCAGCTGATAGTAAATACATCCACCAGTAGCAAAGTGGGACAACAACAAATACAACCTAATTTCCCTTTAATACGGTCAGTTATCAGCTGAGGTGCTCTGAGCAGTTCAAATACAACCTCATTTTCCCTTTAATACGGTCAGTTATCAGCTGAGGTGCTCTGAGCAGTTCAAATACAACCTCATTTTCCTTTAATACGGTCAGTTATCAGCTGAGTTGCTCTGAGCAGTTCAAATACAACCTCATTTTCCCTTTAATACGGTCAGTTATCAGCTGAGTTGCTCTGAGCAGTTCAAATACAACCTCATTTTCCCTTTAATACGGTCAGTTATCAGCTGAGGTGCTCTGAGCAGTTCAAATACAACCTCATTTTCCCTTTAATACGGTCAGTTATCAGCTGAGTTGCTCTGAGCAATACAACCTCATTTTCCCTTTAATACAGGCAGTTATTAGCTGAGGTTCTCTGAGCAGTTGTAATGCAACCTCATTTTCCCTTTAATACAGTCAGTTATCAGCTGAGTTGCTCTGAGCAGTTCAGGGAACGGTTCAGTCTCTCATGACGTCACACACACATTCCGCAAACTCAGCGAACAGCTCTAACCGATGCTTTCTTCGCACAAACACACACACACATCTTTTAACCGTATTAAAGTGCCAACCACAGATATGTACTTCTTGTATCGCTACGATTAATTTCCAAACCTGCTGTTTCTCCTCTATCACTCCCTCCCTCCTTGTTAATAGCCTCCCTCACTCTCACCATCCCTCCCTGTCTCTCATTCCCTACCTTACTCTGTCTGTTCTCCCTGTCTGTCTGTTCTCCCTGCCTGTCTGTTCTCCCTGTCTGTCTGTTCTCCCTGCTTGCCTGTCTGTCTGTCTGTCTGTCTATCTATCTGTTAATCCCAGCAGACAGTGGGGGATAATGAGGCCCCAAACAGAAGCATTGTGGTGTGTTAGTGTGCGTACGTGCATGTGTGTGTGTGATTTTCGTTAATCTCAGTGATGACTACTCATGCAGCCCTGGCTTAACTTTATGCTGAGTACCTCTGACACATAACCAACCTGCTGAGTGTGTAATTGTGTATGCGCGTGTGAGTCTGTGTGTGAGAGTGTATGTATGTGAGAGTCTGTGTGTGAGAGTCTGTGTGTGAGAGTACGTATGAATGTGTGTATGATTGTGTACCTGGGCGGGCACACCTGCTACCTTGTACTGACACCTGTTACCCTGGACTGACAGGGTAACAGGTGTCACTGACCTGGACTAACACCTGTTAACTTGGACTGGCACCTGTTACCCTGGACTGACAGGGCAACAGGTGTCAATGACCTGGACTAACACCTGTTAACTTGGACTGACACCTGTTACCCTGGACTGACAGGGCAACAGGTGTCACTGACCTGGACTGACACCTGTTAACTTGGACTAACACCTATTAACTTGGACTAACACCTGTTAACTTGGACTGACACCTGTTACCCTGGACTGAAACACTTGTTACCCTGGACTGACACGTCTGCTACCCTGAACAGACACCTGTTACCCTAAACTGACACACCAGTTACCCCGGACTGACACCTGTTACCATGGACTGACACCTGTTATCCTAGACTGACACCTGTTACCATGGACTGACACCTGTTATCCTAGACTGACACCTGTTACCCTAAACTGACTCCTGTTACCCTAGACTGACACACCTGTTACCCTAGACTAACACACCTGTTACCCTAGACTAATACATCTGTTACCCTAGACTGAGACATCTGTTACCCTGGGCTGAGACACCTGTTACCTTAGACTAACAAACCTGTTACCCTAGACTGACACCTGTTACCCTGAACTGACAACTGTTAACCTGGACTGACACACCCGCTACCCTAGACTGACACACCTGTTACCCTGAACTGACAACTGTTACCCTGGACTGACATACCTGTTACCCTGGACTGACACATATGTTACCCTAGGCCGACACATATGTTACCCTAGGCTGACACACCTGTTACCCTAGACTGACACACCTGTTACCCTGGACTGACACACCTGTTACCCTGGACTGACACACCTGTTACCCTAGACTGACACACCTGTTACCTTAGACTAACACATCTGTTACCCTAG
>JACXGI010019969.1:0-11566 GCA_016801175.1 Esox masquinongy | reverse complement strand
GTCGTAGTGGTAGCAGTAGTAGTAGTAGCAGTAGTAGTAGTCATAGTGGTAGCAGTAGTAGTCGTAGTGGTAGCAGTAGTAGTGGTAGCAGTAGTAGTGGTAGTCGTCGTAGTGGTAGCAGTAGTAGTGGTAGTTGTAGTAGTAGTAGTAGTGGTAGTAGCAGTAGTGGTAGTAGTCGTCGTAGTGGTAGCAGTAGTAGTCGTCGTAGTGGTAGCAGTAGTAGTCGTGGTAGCAGTAGTGGTAGTAGTAGTAGTATTATTGGTAGTAGTCGTAGTGGTAGTAGTAGTAGTAGTCGTAGTGGTAGTAGTAGTAGTAGCAGTAGTAGTAGTAGTGGTAGTAGTAGTAGTAGTCGTAGTTGTAGCAGTAGTAGTTCTAGTCGTAGTTGTAGCAGTGCTTGGTCTTTGCTGGATGCTTTGGAGGGCAGGGTATGTGCTAGTGGTTTGCATATCTCATCATACTTGTATCCGTCATCGTATCTGTTTGTCAATGTTGATGCTCATAATCACATACCTTTGATCGGAAAAAAAACGGAATTGCGCTTAATTGTGTTTCAAAGTTAAAAAAAATCCTTAAAAAGCCCAAATGGCATGTTAACACGACTCATTCTTATAGCCCTTCCAACAAAACATGCAAATAAATAATGCGTGTCTGCCAGCTACTTTTAGTTCGCTTCTAACACCCTTGGCTGTTTCACTTTTGAGAGGGGCAAAGCATTTCTCTTCTACAACCCAGACTATGACAAAACATTTGTACAATTAGCATTTACTTTTACATTTGTCATTTTATCCTCTAATAACCAATATGTCATTCAGAAAACATTTCTGGCATTAGTAATAGTAGAATTTAAGCCAACAATGCTTTCTCCAAGACAGAAAATTATTATTAATA
Organism: Esox masquinongy; assembly: GCA_016801175.1. Lineage (NCBI taxonomy): Eukaryota > Metazoa > Chordata > Actinopteri > Esociformes > Esocidae > Esox > Esox masquinongy. The sequence goes on along the minus strand of JACXGI010019969.1, from coordinate 10,678 downwards.
GAACATTGTTATGTATAATTTAAGGATGTGTTTGAGTATCTAAAAAAGCTGCGGACTTAATCACACTTGAACCAGCTCAGTTTTTTTGTTACAGTGAGAAGGTGCTAGATTTGTTTGGAATTCTCTGAGTACTCAACACACCTCTAGCACAGATTCTGAGTACTCAGTACACCCCTAGTACAGATTCTCTGATTACTCAGCACACCCCTAGTACAGATTCTCTGATTACTCAGCACACCCCTAGTACAGATTCTCTGAGTACTCAGCAAACTCCTGGTACGTTTGGTCATGTGTATAAGGCATGACTGGTTTCCCCTTTATCAGGAACAGGACCACAAACCTCAGTACAGGATCAGGGTAGCTCAAAGGTTAGGGTTCAAGGGTCAGGAATTGGAATAGAACATGGACATAGAGCACTCTTACTTTTGTTCTTTTCTTTTATATCTCTTTCTGATGTTTCTTTCCCAGCTCATCTGTGTTATTCACCTTTTTTCCTCAACATGTCATGTATTGTGTTTGGACATGCTGGACCTCAGCATCAGTGTGCACTCCTGGGGGACTTCTGGGTTGTCAACCATGCGCTGCCATAGCCTCTGTTCTTCTCCATATGAGTCCATCCAGTCCACCTGTTTTCCGTAGCTCTGGCCTGCAGAAAGACAATCGTTCATTCCTGTCCCTTACATACATTCATACAGCCAATTACACGCATTTAAAAAAGTGACTTTTGGGGGCTCCGTATTCCAGTAATTTGGACTAGAATGTATAAATTGGCTCAGGGGTTAAAGAGCAGACTATCAGTTTCAATTCAAGGTTTTTTTACAGCATGTTTGGAACCCCAATTTTGCCGGACCGCTTAAGCAGAGCAGGCCAAGAAGAGCGAATGTCTCTTACTGACTGAGTGAATGACTGAGTGAGTGACTGACTGACTGACTACCCCTTGTTAAATAGGGTAGTGGTTAAAGAAGCAGACTTGCAAACTATAGGTCCCGCGTTCGAATCTCCTCACACTCAAAACAAATTTTGCATTAGAATTTGGTCCGGACAGACAAAAGCTTTGCTGGTTATAACCTTCAGTATGTACTTTACAGTAAGCCTAAAATAAGACTGTTTACGGTTATATTGCAACTGTTTCTGGTGGATTTTCAAAGTATGCATCCGTGCATGCTTTTTGGGTAAGGATAGACAAAAAATTAGCTGGCTACAACATTTAGTAGCTACGTTATAGTAAGCCTAAACTAAAAAAATAAAAAAATAAAACTGCCGTTATACAGTATTGCGACTATTTCTGGTGGATTTTCAAAGTATGCATCTGTGCATGCTTTTGGGGGTAATACAGTGGGGCAAAAAAGTATATAGTCAGCCACCAATTGTGCAAGTTCTCCCACTTAAAAAAAATGAGAGAGGCCTGTAATTTTCATCATAGGTACACTTCAACTATGAGAGACAAAATGAGAAAAAAAATCCAGAAAATCACATTGTAGGATTTTTAATGAATTTATTGGTAAATTCCTCGGTAAAATAAGTATTTGGTCACCTACAAACAAGCAAAATTTCTGGCTCTCACAGACCTGTAACAACTTCTTTAAGAGGCTCCTCTGTCCTCCACTCGTTACCTGTATTAATGGCACCTGTTTGAACTTGTTATCAGTATAAAAGACACCTGTCCACAACCTCAAACTGTCACACTCCAAACTCCACTATGGCCAAGAACAAAGAGCTGTCAAAGGACACCAGAAACAAAATTGTAGACCTGCACCAGGCTGGGAAGACTGAATCTGCAATAGGTAAGCAGCTTAGTGTGAAGAAATCAACTGTGGGTGCAATTATAAGAAAATGGAAGACATACAAGACCACTGATAATCTCCCTCGATCCGGGGCTCCACGCAAGATCTCACCCCGTGGGGTCAAAATAATCACAAGAACGGTGAGCAAAAATCCCAGAACCACACGGGGGGACCTAGTGAATGACCTGCAGAGAGCTGGGACCAAAGTAACAAAGGCTACCATCAGTAACACACTACACCGCCAGGGACTCAAATCCTGCAGTGCCAGACGTGTCCCCCTGCTTAAGCCAGTACATGTCCAGGCCCAGGCCCGTCTGAGGTTTGCTAGAGAGCATTTGGATGATCCAGAAGAGGATTGGGAGAATGTCATTTGGTCAGATGAAACCAAAATAGAACTTTTTGGTAAAAACTCAACTCGTCGTGTTTGGAGGAGAAAGAATGCTGAGTTGCATCCAAAGAACACCATACCTACTGTGAAGCATGGGGGTGGAAACTTCATGCTTTGGGGCTGTTTTTCTGCAAAGGGACCAGGACGACTGATCCGTGTAAAGGAAAGAATGAATGGGGCCATGTATCGTGAGATTTTGAGTGAAAACCTTCCATCAGCAAGGGCATTGAAGATGAAACGTGGCTGGGTCTTTCAGCATGACAATGATCCCAAACACACCGCCCGAGCAACGAAGGAGTGGCTTCGTAAGAAGCATTTCAAGGTCCTGGAGTGGCCTAGCCAGTCACCAGATCTCAACCTCATAGAAAATCTTTGGAGGGAGTTGAAAGTCCATGTTGCCCAGCGACAGCCCCAAAACATCACTGCTCTAGAGGAGATCTGCATGGAGGAATGGGCCAAAATACCAGCAACAGTGTGTGAAAACCTTGTGAAGACTTACAGAAAACGTTTGACCTCTGTCATTGCCAACAAAGGGTATATAAAGTATTAAGATGAACTTTTGTTATTGACCAAATACTTATTTTCCACCACAATTTACCAATAAATTCATTAAAAATCCTACAATGTGATTCTCTGGATTTTTTTTCTCATTTTGTTTCTCATAGTTGAAGTGTACCTATGATGAAAATTACTGGCCTCTCTCATCTTTTTAAGTTGGAGAACTTGCACAATTGGTGGCTGACTAAATACTTTTTTGCCCCACTGTATAGGCTTTATCAAAACCCCTTTTGATAAAAGGGGAGTAAAAGAGTAGGCTTTTCCAAGATTCTCTCGTCTTTTCACTCGACGAGAAAGTCAGTTATCGTCATCTATATTGATAGTTATTGTATCAATGCCATTCACGAATGAAAGAAAAACAAATGTTTTTGTGCCACGAAATGAAATAGCTTTGGCAGGGAAAAGTTCATCTTCAGTCTCGTTAGCAATTGCTCAATTCTTATGACTATTCCAAGCAGTAAGTTAGTAGATACTGGTAAGCCTATTACTGGCTAATAAGCCGTTAAAATGGTCAGTGGCAAAAGACTTACAGTTCATAGACACTATTTGTGATGGACATAAACTTAAGAAATGTTAGTCAGTTTAACACCATGTTTAATGGTGTCTAGTGACTGGCAAAACATGTAGTGCCGTGGCGTAGTGGTTAAAGACAGTGCCTCTCGTGTGGGAACACGTGTTCAAATCTGGTGAGGGCAAAAATGTTTATTAATTTTAATTGCGGGCCGGCTGAAATAGGCTTGCCTGGTTCCTTTTCTGGTTAGAGAAGCAAAAGGTAATCTACTTCACAACTGTTTTGGAGTGTTGGGAAACATGATGGAGGAGTGTTGGGAAACGTGGTGGAGGAGTGTTGGGAAACGTGGTGGAGGAGTGTTGGGAAACATGGTGGAGGAGTGTTGGGAAACGTGGTGGAGGAGTGTTGGGAAACATGAAAAACCACTTGAGAAAATAAACCACTAAAATGCATTATAACTACATTACAGAGAATGAAACAATTTAAGCTACCATCTGCTTAGTGACTTATTTACTGTATATAATCATGTTTTTTTAACATACATCACTGCCGCTTTCATGGGCACTGTGTAGAATCCTGCCTCTAATGTTTTCAAGACTGAATTGAATTTATTTTTTTAAATACGACTTGTCTTCTCCCCTTCTTTTACCAAACAAGACCAGAATAGTATTATCTAGTCCAGGGTGGTTTAGGGTAACAAGGAGAGTACTACGAGTGTCTTAAGCGAGTATGAGGTGACTACAAGTTATTGCAAACTGATTGATTGATTGACCGGCGAGAAAGTTTAAATGGGGAATATCTCTGGCTTTCTGGGGAATTGTGTAGTTTTAACATATGCTTTAGCTAATCTATATTATCTTATACTTTTGCTACTGCCTGTTGAGTGACTAAGATGGCAGATGTGGCGAGTTACATATTTGCATATAGCCCTACTGAAGCTGGGACTGCCTGTGGCCCACAGGTCTGAGGAGCGTTCAAACTGACACAAGAGAACATAAAGACCAAACAGGCCAACCTATCACAGCCCATCCAAACAGACCTGTCCCTCCATTTAGCCGAACTCCACCCAGGAAGACGTTGCTGGCCAGAGCCTCCTTGTCCCAAACTGTGAGCTCCAGACACACATTATTCAGGTCTCCGGCCTGCAGGCCGCAGTAAGTAAATGTGTGGTTCCATTGGGGGTTTACGGTGCGTCGCACCACAGCTGTCTTGTGCTTGGTAGACTTACTGTTGTCAGGCAGCAAATACCTGGATGGCAAATAGGAAATACAACAAGAGAATAGGAAGTAGGTAGGTGGCCCTTCTGTTTCCTCTACTACAAATACAGGCTGGATGAACCTGATGTGTCTGGGTAAAGCTTCTGTTTCCTCTACTACAAATACAGGCTGGATGAACCTGATGTGTCTGGGTAAAGCTTCTGTTTCCTCTACTACAAATACAGGCTGGATGAACCTGATGTATCTGGGTAAAGCTTCTGTTTCCTCTACTACAAATACAGGCTGGATGAACCTGATGTGTCTGGATAAAGCTAAAAGGGTCCTACCCTTTCACAAATGGATCTGAAGTTCCTCCAGACTTTACAGCGGTCAAGTTCTTGGCCTCCTTCACCAGTAGTTCCACCATGCCTCCTTTGGGCAACTTGATGCTGGTTTTCTTCCCTTTCAGAAAGCCTTTCTTCACTGGGAGGACAGCAAGTGAGAAATTAATAGGCAAAAGTTCCAACAGTCTATGGTTAAATATCTAGTTGTATTGGGGAAGGTAAAGCAGAGTAGGGAGTTGTGGAGAACCTTGGACTTGATCCAGTGGTAGCATGAGGTTCTTCTCTGCAGGGATGTACTTCAGAACCACAGTCAGCTCTCCTTTATACTGGAGTGTAGAATCCATCTTGCTGTCCATCTACAAACAGAACAGACATACAGCATACACCACCCATCAAGTAATGCCTCCACATAAACACTACTGACCCTCAGATACCTTGGGCTGCAGGGAATACCACTCTTCCAGGTTGGTGTCAAATTCCCAGGAGTCAAAGGTCAGCTCAACCTCCCCCAGGAAGCTGTTGTGTCCGATGCGATCATGGTGCCACACAGACAGCTGCAGCGTTCGCGTCTCCAACTGCGAGTGGCTGATTATGTACTACACAGAAAAAATAAGAAGCAGCTCAAATGTTTGTAGCAGAAATATTTTCTTGGTGGCCAGTTGAAAAGGTATATACTGAATAAACACACACTCACAAACACGTTCCTTTTTCATTTTAATATCCATTCATTTGATAGTAGTCACAACAAACGGACATGTTTCAATGACAGCCTTCGTCAGCATCTGCTGGTTGTGTCCACTGGCGCTAAATTAATGGTTATCAAAATGTAAAAGGAACAAGTACATTCTACACAGTAGGGCAATAAGAGATGGTAGGTGAGGGTTGCAGCCCTACAGAATGGGTGCGGTGAATGCTGCTGGAGACTGACACATTGAGAGTAAATGTTGGTGCAAGTTAATGTCAACACATAGGAGACACATACCAAATATATATAGTAAAAGTATTTTTTATTTGTCAGATGCACTGAATAGCGTTGTTCTGAACATGTCACAATTCTTGTGACATGGCACACGACATCTACGCAGTAGGCATTAAGAAAAATGTAAAGCAAAAATATAAATAACAATAAGAACTAACAGCAATTCCAGAAAATGTAGACATAGGGTATATGGACAGTATAAATAGAAATCTTAAATATTATAAATATAAGGCCAGTAGTGCCTATAATGGATACATTAACATGTGCTAATGTACACTGAATGTATATAGAAAGTGACCAGAGCATATGAAGTGTTTATGTGATCAACAGATCAATGTTGCTGGTTAAGAAGCCTTATGGTCTGGGGGAAAAACAGTCAGAGTCTGGATGTCTGTGCCCTGATGCGCTGATACGTCTACCAGACGACAGCAGTGTGAAGAGACTAAAGCCTGGGTGGCTGTAGTCTTATGATGTTCCGTTGCTTTCCTAAGGCATTATGTACAGTAAATGCACAGGAGGGAGATGGCAACCGATAAAGCGCTCCACTGACTCACCCTCTGGAGGGATTTGCGATCCGCAGCGGAGCAGCTGCCGTACCAGGCAGTAATGCAGCTTGAGAGGATGCTCTCAATGGTGCACCGGAAGTTGGTGAGAGTTTTTCCAGACATGCCAAACTTCTTGAGTCTCCTCAGGAAGTATAGGCACTTTTGGGGGCTTTTACGGCCGAATCTGCTTGCCTGGACCAGGTGAGGTCATTTTTGATAAACACACCAAGTTAACTTGGTTAAAGCTCAGTGTGTTTATCAAAAAGTCTGAGACTCTTTCCACTTCAGCTTCATCAGTGTATGGGGGCCTGACCCCCCCTCTGCTGCTTCCTGAAGTCCACAATCATCTCTTTAGTCTTACAGATGTTGAGAGAGAGGTTGTTGTCCTGGCACCATGTAGCCAGGTTCCTTACCTACTCTCTGTAAGCTGTCTCATCGTTGGAGACGAGACCCAGGATGGTTGTGTCGTCCACAAACTTAAGGATGACGTTGGAGCTGTGTGTGGCCACACAGTCATGCGTGAACAAGGAGTACAGAAGGGGACTGAGTATATAGCCCTGAGGGGCTCCGATGAACAGGGTCAGTGCAGAGGAGGTGAGGTTGCCCGTTCTCACCACCTGGGGTCTGCCCCTCAGGAAGTCCAGGATCCAGTTGCAAAGGGAGGAGTTAAGACCCAGGGTCCTAAGCTTAGAAACTAGCCTAGCAGGCAAAATAATGTTGAATGCTGAGGTGTCAGGAACGGTGGAGCAGATGTGGGTTCTGACCAGCCGCTCAAAGCACTCCATGATGGCGGAGGTGATGGAAGGTTTCTTCGGTATAGGGACGATGGTGGTCTGTTGGAAGCAGGAGGGGACTGCAGACAGAGACAGGGAGATGTTGAATATGGAGGTGAAAACCTCCGCTAGCTGGTCGGTGCACACCCTGAGAACTAGGCCTGGAATGCCATCTGGCCCTGGTGACCTCTTTAAAAAGCTCTCCTCACGTCAGCCGTGGCTAGGGACAGAGTGCAGTCGTCCAGGTCCTTGGCTAACTTTACAGAAGGAATGGTGTTGGTCGCCTCAAACTGTGCATAGAAGGTGTTGAGCTCATCAGGGAGCGAGGCGGCAGGACGAGCTTCACTGCTATTTCTCCTTTATAGTCTGTGATGTGTCGCAGTCCACCCCACATGCGTCTGGGCTCGGAGCTGTGGTGGTTACACTGCAACCTATACCTGTAGTCTCTTTTTGCATCTCTAATAACCTTCCATAGGCCATATCTGGACCTCCTCAAATCCTCCAGGTTTCCAGAATCAGGTCTCCACCGTACCAAAAGCCGGGTAGGGAAGGGGTTTGTATCTGGTCCGTATCTGTGAATAACAATGATCAAGAGTCTGATCAACCCGGGTAGGGAAGTAAATGTGCAGGCGTTCTTTCAGCAAAACTTTCCTCACATTTGCCCTAATGAAGTCGCCAACAACAATAAAAGCTGCATCAGGGAGAGCATCCTCTAGTCCATTAATTACTCCATACAGGTCCTCCAGCGCGTGCCTTTATCTGCCTGCAGGGGAATATAGACTGCTGTGATTATAGCGGAGCTGAATTCCTGCGGAAGGTAGAAGGGCCGTATTTCCATAGTTAGGAGCTCCAGGTCTGGTGAACAGTATGTTGAAAGTACTGCAACATCCAAACCCCAGCGAGAGTTTACCATAATACAGACTCCGCCATCTCCACGTTTACCTGACTCCGAGGTTTGGTCCTGCCAGTAGATGGAAAAACCAGCTGGGGTAATGGCCTAGTCAGGCACCATAGGGTCTAACTAAGTCTCAGAAAACACCAAAACGCAACAGTTCACAATGTCCCGCTGGAAGTTCATCCATGCATGTAGTTTGTCCATTTTATTGTCCAGGGATTGAACATTTGCAAGTAAAATGCTCGGCAGTGGCGAATTGCAGGATCTCATTCGAGATCTACATAGGATGTTGGCATGTTTCCCTCTCTTCTTTCTCGTCTGGTGTGTTAGTAAACAAATCGGCAGCAGGAAAAAGGAGTTCCGGCAACTGTTCCGGTAAGTTGAGAAAGAGTATCCAGTAATGATGAACTTCCAAAAGTGCTTGACGAACATACTGTATGAGCAACAGTGCAGCGTGTACAAAAATTAAAACAACAATAATAAGCAAAAAACTACATAGTGAATGCGGAACCATTGTCAGTAAATATAACCCTAACCCTACTTTACCCTAACCTCAATAACCTAACCTCCTAACCTAAAGCGAAACCCAATTTGAACATTATGCCCAATTGTACAACCTAGTGGGGACCTGCCAAAAAACCTTGCATGGATCTGCCAAAAAAACCTTGTGGGGTCCTGCCAAAAAAAAAAAAAAAAGTGGGGACCTGCCAAAAAAAAAACCTAGTGGGGAACAGCCAAAAAAAACCTTGTAGGGATCTGCCAAAAAAACCTAGTGGGGACCTGCCAAAACAAACCTGGTAGGGACCTGCCAAACAAACCTAGTGGGGACCTGCCAAACAAACCTAGTGGGCACCTGCCAAACAAACCTAGTGGGGACCTGCCAAACAAACCTAGTGGGGACCTGCCAAACAAACCTTGTAGGGATCTGCCAAACAAACCTTGTAGTGATCTGCCAAAAAACCTAGTGAGGACCTGCCAAAAAACCTAGTGAGGACCTGCCAAAAAAACTTTGTGGGGACCTGCCAAAAAAACTTTGTGGGGACCTGCCAAAAAAACCTAGTGGGGACCTGCCAAACAAACCTGGTAGGGACCTGCCAAACAAACCTAGTGGGGACCTGCCAAACAAACCTTGTAGGGATCTGCCAAACAAACCTTGTAGGGATCTGCCAAAAAACCTAGTGGGGACCTGCCAAAAAAACCTAGTGGGGACCTGCCAAACAAACCTGGTAGGGACCTGCCAAACAAACCTAGTGGGGACCTGCCAAACAAACCTTGTAGGGATCTGCCAAACAAACCTTGTAGGGATCTGCCAAAAAACCTAGTGGGGACCTGCCAAAAAAACTTTGTGGGGACCTGCCAAAAAAACCTTGTGGGGACCTGCCAAAAAAACCTTGTGGGGACCCACTTGTCAGGTTTGACTATCTTTGTGGGGGCTTCAGGTCCCCCCATATGCGCGCGCACGCACACACGCCCGCACAAACACACAGTCTTTACGCAAGTTGATCCCATCCAAGGACTCAGGCTGAATCTCAAATCGCATACTTGCAAACTATATAGTATGCCAGATTAGTATGCAAGAACATTAGTATGTCCCAAACCATAGTACGCTGAATATAGTATGCCAAAAGATCCCAGATAAACTATTATTTCTGGTGGATTTTTTGCAGTGTGCATTCGTGCATGCTTTTTGGGGTAATATAACAACCCCTTGAGCAATAAAAGAGGGGTTTCTATGTTCCTCTGGTCTTTTCAATTGATGAAAAAGTCAATTATCCTCATCTATATTGATAGTTATTGTATCAATGTCATTCACGTTTGAAAGAAAAACAAACTTTGTTGTGCCATGAAATTAAATATTTTTTGGCAGTGTGAAGTTCATCTTCAGTCTCGCTAGCATGGGCTCAATTCTTATGACTTCCAGGTAGTAAGATACTAGTATTACCGGCTTGTAAGCTAGTAAAACGGCCAGTGGCAAAAGCCATACAGTTTATAGATGCTATTTGTGGTGAAAGTAAACTTCATAAGAAACGTTAGTCAGTTTAATACAATGCTTAATTGTGTCTAGCTAAATATTCAAACTTAGCGTGATGTTAATGTGTGACAAAATTAATGTTGAGACAGAATTTTATGACGAGGTAGTATGCCCCAATCGATCCCAATACTGGCATACTAGCTTACTATATACTAAACAGTACGTAATTCACCATCATCCGCGAAGTACGTACTTGTAGTACGTAGTATGTAGTATGTGATTTGAGATTCAGCCTCACTTTCAAAAACCAACTTAATATGTTTAACTGTCTCCCACACTATATACTTATTCATATACTTGCTTGAATGCACACACTCACTCCCTCACCCTAAGGTTCTCGTTGAATACAGGGTTTATGCTGTTGGCCTTGATGCTGGTCTTCCTCTTGCTCTGGCGAGACTTATCTGGGAGGAGATAAGCCTTCACGTAGCTGCAAATTGAAAAGTCAGTCAATCAGACAGAATTTACAAGAAACAGATTGATTAATTCCCCCACTTTTCACCCTGATATTCTTTATCTCCAGCTGAAAACTGTTTACATAAAATAATGTTTATGCACTGAAAGTCCCTTTAAATAATGGTATCTGCAAAATTACTAAAATCTAAATAAGTTAAAATGTCATGTATGTGTGTGTGTGTGTGTGTGTGTGTGTGTGTGTGTGTGTGTGTGTGTG
>JACXGI010019968.1:0-11654 GCA_016801175.1 Esox masquinongy | reverse complement strand
CAATGCACCAGACATGTCTCTGCTTCAGGCAGGGTGTATACAACCAGCTGGTTGGAGGACAATGCACCAGACATGTCTCTGCTTCAGGCAGGGTGTATACAACCAGCTGGTTGGAGGACAATGCACCAGACATGTCTCTGCTTCAGGCAGGGTGTATACAACCAGCTGGTTGGAGGACAATGCACCAGACATGTCTCTGATTCAGACAGGGTGTATACAACCAGCTGGTTGGAGGACAATGCACCAGACATGTCTCTGATTCAGGCAGGGTGTATACAACCAGCTGGTTGGAGGACAATGCACCAGACATGTCTCTGCTTCAGGCAGGGTGTATACAACCAGCTGGTTGGAGGACAATGCACCAGACATGTCTCTGATTCAGGCCGGGTGTATACAACCAGCTGGTTGGTGGGGAGCCTGAGTCTGAGGGACAGGCGTCTGCCGCGCTGTGAGTGGCTGACTGACTCATTGGTCACGCCGTGGTTTCGCTCCTCAGGACATCGTGGACCCCTGGCACTCTAAAAACAGATAGAAGAAGAGAAGATGGTGTCCTCTTCTGTCAGGTTGTTTTGATGCCTTCAGCCTTTCATAGTGATCCTGTTTTTACATTTTTTTTATTCATGACTTCCTTTCTTCACGTTGTACGAACCACATGACACAGAGCTACTTTATATTGGTGGCTAAAATGAGGACTGCTTTTTTTTTATTCAGTCTGAATAAGAAGAGAGTCTGTTGAGTGATAATTCATGCATGTCTTACATCAGACTGACCCAGTCTAACACAAGAAGCGCCATCTCTGTCTGTCCAGCTGGTTGGGTATTTTTCCTGACCGGATACACCCTAGACTTACCATGGGGCTGTCATTGACTGCCTCTTTGTTTGGCTGAAGGCTGTGTTTGTATAGAGGAAATTGATTGATAGGCGGTATAAAGCATTAAAAGGCAACACATTCCTGTGTTCCCTTAGCATCTGGATAGGAAATCTGGAAGTTTGACTGATGGGGTCAAATGTGGTACTTACTATTTTTATGGTTGTTTTGATCAGATCACTCATTCGTTTTGAATATGGGTATCACGTGAAACATGTACATACACAAACACCCACGTAAAACACACACACACACACACACACACACACACACACAAACACCCACGTACACACACACAGGTGTAGGACTATCCTTTTGAGGATTAACTATTTATTTATGTTGACAATCCTATTTTCCTTAGCCCCTGACCCTTAACCTAACCTTTACCCTAAACCTAACCTCTAGCTCTAACCCTTATACTAACCTTAACCCTTGAGTCTAAAATAGCATTTTCACCAGGGCTGGTGAATATGTAGTCATTGTGAATTCTTTCCCAGGATTACTATTATTTTGTTTACTATTCATACTAGGTTTACTATTCTTTTGTTTACTATTTATACTAGGTTTACTATTCTTTTGTTTACTTTTTATACTAGGTTTACTATTCTTTTGTTTACTATTTATACTAGGTTTACTGTTCTTTTGAGGTCACACTGTTGCTGGAGATACAGGGTAGATCTAGGCTGAGTTGGAATGCCAGTTATAGTTGCCTCCTTTCAGCCTACATTGAGAGCAGAACAGACTGCGTTGGCTGGTAGCCATGTTGCTGCGATAATGAGATCAGAAAGAGACTGCCTGCCTGGCTGTGGTTGCCTTTTAAATGGCACCCTAGTTCAATAGGGCCTTGGTCAAACGTTGTGCGCAACGTCAGGAATACAGCATTATTTGGGATAGCGTATTTATTAGCAGGGGGGGTTTGGTCACTGTTGGTAATGAAATGCCTCTCTGGACTCCTGTGGACCTGAATTATTTTGAAGGAAAGACACCAGTACAATGTCTCAAACGGCTAACTATTCCTTATTTAGTGCACTACTTTCGTTCAGATTCGACAGAAAAGAAACTAAGGGACATGTACCATCCATCCAATTGTGTTGTGTGCATAACTGGATGGAGGGCACACATCCTTTAGTTTCCTTCCTCTGTTTGTGTCTGGGTCATTCTTGTATTGCTATAGTGACTGCAGTCTCCTGACTCTGACACCTTGAAACCATTTAAAAGGCATTGTATGCATTTCAATAAAATTGACGAGTGACCTTGTTTTAGGGATTTATAGATATCTAATATTTTGAATACTATACAGTGAAGATGTTATGTTTTGTGTAAATCAATAAAATGTACATGGTTATTGGAATTTAAATAATTGCTAGAATAGTTGAACGTGTGTACTCAGTTTTACAATGTAAAACTGTGGCAATGCAATCTTCAGTTGTAATCTACAAGACTCAGAATTGACTTCACCTCATCCCCTTTTGATGATTATATCGTAGCTGAACTTGGAATAGCGTATCGGAACAATCTAGTGAATACGGTTTGATCTCGCTGCACAGTTCTCAGATACATGTAAAGGTCTCAAAATGACAATGTATTTGTTTAGAATGTACTATCAGTACCATCTTAAAGTTCTGATTCAGGATTTTGGCCGAGGGCCTTTCATAAGCTAAGTAGCATTACCAATTATTGTTAATGCGCATCTCATTAAAAACAGAATTTTTTTTTTATGTATTTTTTGGAGGAAACAATACACGCACATACACAATACCTCCCTTACCACCTGTCTGGGCCCAGAACATAATTAAAAGCGATCAAGCCGAGGGCCATAAATTCCTACTCTTTGTGAGAGGTGTCAATGGCAGGCTGTCTGGGGGTCACAGAGGGTCTGGTGGTGTAGGGGGGAGGGGGGCAACACTGGTCACCCAGCTCCGGTTTCCAGTGTGTGGAATGCAACCCTGTGCCCTTTGACCCTATGAACATGGCCCCTGGTGGTGAAGTATCAGACAGTGCCCCTGAACCTCAGCTAAAAGGTGTTGAGTGTTGGTCTCCCACTCTCTCTGCCGCCGCTGTTCCCACGGGGCGAACTGGTACTCCAGGGAGCTGTTAGAGAACGGAGAAAAGCACTGAGGTCACCTACTATAAGAGAGCTGTTAGAGAACTACGGAGAAAAACACTGAGGTCACCTATTATAAGTCACTCTGGATAAGGTCTGCCAAATAACTACAGCGTAGTCATTAGATATACATTTTTGTGTAACATTTCTATCCATGTCCGTGTTGCCTGAGGATACCAGAGTGGGCATGGGACTATGGCGTAACATAATAGCCTGGATCTCTCCACTCGAGCAGGGTTGGACAGCCTCCTGAGCAAGATGACGACGTAGTGTCCCCAGCAGTGTCAGCGAGCTTATTAAACACCCGAGACGGAGGAGCTGACGTCTGGGTGGCCCAAGTCCCTCGTAGAGTTTCAAATATTTCAGAGGAAGTTGGCGTGTTCATATTAGCGTTGGTGCGTCATCCTCGCAGCACACGTCACATGGGGCCGCCGTGTCGTGTGCTGCCATTATGCACGTACTTATGTACGAGCTGACCAGTGGAATCTGCTGGTGCAGCCAGCTCTTTGTTTTGACGGTCCAGCCCAATGTAAAGCACGTCCCCTGCAAGGCCATTGGTATCTCCGCAGCGGTTACCTGTAAGGGGTGGGCCTTACCTGGAGGGGTATGCACTTGCTCTATTACAGGGTGGCGACATCTTGGGCACCTTTCAAAGGGCTGGTTGTGGCTGAGATTTGTGCTGCGGCAAACTCGGCCACACCTTGTTCTTTTGTGAGGTCAGTTTATCTATAGGTTGTGGCTCCGAGCCTGGCACATTGTGTACTATTGTCTGGGAGGGTAGAGGGTGATCATGAGTCGTGCCAGTTGGTCTTCTATGGGTCAACGTCAGGAGCGCTCAGAATATTACTAATAATTCATTGATAATGTTGAAGCAGGCGTTCGTGCGCATGAGGAGCAGTTATGAATCGGAAAAGTGAGGGTTAAGATGTAATTTATAGCATCTGGGTGTTGAATTTGCATTAGTGGCCTTACTTTATCGTGGCGACTTTCCGGCAGGTTTGAGAAAGTTGAAGATTCGGAAAATGTTGTCAAGCTGTTCTGCTTCTTATTACGCTGCTCGCCCAACCAGGTACAATTTTCCGGAATCGTCGTGCCCCAGAGGAGAGCTCATTGTCTGGCTAACAACCATGGCAGAGCTCGCAGTCACCCAAACTGCCTCAAAGAGTCGCTGTAGCATGACCCGCTAAGACAGCCTTGTCCGACATCCATTTGACCATCCCGGGTTTGTGCTGAACCATTTTACGGCACCCTCCAATGGGCCCTCAGGCGTGATTGGAATACGTTTCAGTGAATGAAGAGGTTTAATTCTAAACCCTTGTCATACTGGGTTAGAAGTTTGATTACGTGACCCGATTGTTATGTGGTCTGATTTACATGTTTGACTCCCGGGAGTCATAACATAAACCTCTAAATGGGACGTGGCCCTGACCATATTGTATGGCATTTCTTGCAGAGGAATTCTGTACCTTTTGGCTCAGCTTTCTCCTTACTCTTCACCTATCTGTGTTGGTGTTCGTTGTTGTGAGGAGGCTCTAGCCAACAGGGAAGTGCATTCAGCAGTCAGAGGAAAGTGAAAGGAGGCTTATTTATTATGTAATGTTAGTGAACACCCCTTTTTCATTGGCCAGGCCTCTGATTCGCAGGACAAGGGGTGCCTTTGTCCCCCCCCCTCCAGTACCCCTACTCTGCTTCTCTCCATCCCACCCTGCCCTCCTCCTACCCTCATATTACCCCTCTAACACCTCCTTTGCCCGCTGCCTGCCACCCTCTTACCCTCTCTTCAGAATAGCACAGCAGGCCCCTCAGAAAATAAAGCAAGGGATGTTGGCAGGTCATGCTACCTCCTTCTATATGCTCTCTTTTACTCTCTTTTCCTTAGCTTTCTCTCACTGTATTACTGTCATCTTCTCTTTTATCCTCTTTTCCTCTCTCCCTTCTTCTCTGCAATTCCCCCCCCCTCCTTTGCTGTGTTCACTGTGAATAGCAAAAAGAATCAGTCCTTTGTTTCAGCAGTGTGGATGAACTTGCAGTTTGAAAACAAAAACAGAACTGAAATGGTACGCAAGTGAGAACTGTAAAGACAGAATAATACCATTCTAGTAAATTGTTTCTGAAACTGATGAAGAATTGTGGTCAGAAAGTAACTGAACCATTAGAAAAGTTCACTCAAGTTGTTGTTTTACTTGTACTTGTTATTGACAGCCTTGGGGTGCCCTGAAAATCCTTTTGCGCTGCACCAAATCAAACAGTTGGTTATACTGTGTGAGTTAATCAGACATGTTACATGTTTTGAATATGATGGTGTTTTCCCTGTAATGTGTTAAAAAAGAAGAGGGTAACAAAGGAGGAAGACCTACCAAGAGAACAAAGGAAAGGCGCTGTTTTCCATTTGAAACAGGCTTGACCAGCAGGACATCACAAATTCCACTTTAATCATCTAAACTGTGGCTGTGGCGTTGCCCTGTCCTTATCCACTGAACTCTGTCTGACTGCTGGACCAATATGTTTTTAAGCTAACAATTTTCAACTTTAAACAACAAAATAGTCTGGCGCAAGAGGAGTTTTCAAAGAAACGGACTATGTATGGCTGGAGGCAGACCGAGGCCAGTGAAGTGGCATAAAGGTTCCCAAATTCAGTCCCACTTTAGAGGCTATATTTTCGCTAGACTCTCATTCTATGCTCCAAGCTTCTGTCTTGACTCTAACATTCCTGAGTGCAATTTAATATTCCTGTCAGGTAGTAATAATTGCATACCGTGTATACAGGTGTGCTCATAAGTTTGCATACCATGGCAGAAATGGTACAATTTTGGCATAGATTTTGAAAATATGACTGATCATGCAAAAATACTTTTCTTGAAGGATAGTGATCATATGATACCATTCATTATCACATAGTTGTTTGGCTCCTTTTTAAATCATAATAATAACAGAAATCACCCAAATGGCCCTGATCAAAAGTTTACATACCCTTGAATGTTTGGCCTTGTTACAGAGACACAAGGTGACACACACACGTGAAAATGACAATTAAAGGTTAATTTCCCACACCTGTGGCTTTTTCAATTGCAATTACTATCTGTGTATAAATAGTCAATGAGTTTGTTAGCTCTCACATGGATGCACTGAGCAGGCTTGATACTGAGCCATGGAGAGCAGAAAAGAACTGTCAAAAGACCTGCGTAACAAGGTAATGGAACTTTATAAAGATGGAAAAGGATATAAAAAGATATCCAAAGCCTTGTAAATGCCAGTCAGTACTGTTCAGTCACTTTTTAAGAAGTGGAAAATTCAGGGATCTCTCAGGGATCTCTCAAAATTCAGGGATACCAAGCCAAGGTCAGGTAGACCAAGAAAGATTTCAGCCAAAACTGCCAGAAGAAGTGTTCGGGATACAAAGAAAAACCCACAGGTAACCTCAGGAGAAATACAGGCTGCTCTTGAAAAAGACGGTGTGGTTGTTTCAAGGAGCACAACACTATGATGTTTGAACAAAAATGAGCTGCAAAAGAAGCCTTCACTGCGCCAGTGCCACAAAAAAGCCCGGTTACAATATGCCCGACAACATCTTGACACGCCTCACAGCTTCTGGCACACTGTAATTTGGAGTGACGAGACCAAAATAGAGCTTTATGGTCACTACCATAAGCGCTATGTTTGGAGAGGGGTCAACAAGGCCTATAGTGAACAGAATACCATCCCCACTGTGAAGCATGGTTTTGGGGGTGTGTGAGCTCTAAAGGCGCGGGGAATCTTGTGAAAATTGATTGCAAGATGAATGCAGCATGTTATCAGAAAATACTGGCAGACAGTTTGCATTCGTCTACGCGAAAGCTGCGCATGGGACGCTCTTGGACTTTCCAGCACGACAATGACCCTAAGCACAAGGCCAAGTTGACCCTCCAGTGGTTACAGCAGATAAAGGTGAAGGTTCTGGAGTGGCCATCGCAGTCTCCTGACCTTAATATCACAAGCCACTCCGGGGAGATCTCAAACGTGTGGTTCATGCAAGACGACCAAAGACTGTGCATGAGCTGGAGGTATTTTGCCAAGACGAATGGGCAGCTATACCACCTGCAAGAATTTGGGGACTTATAGACAACTATTACAAAAGACTGCACGCTGTCATTGATGCTAAAGGGGGCAATACACAGTATTTGGAACTAAGGGTATGCAGGCTTTTGAACAGGGGTCAGTTAATTTTTTTCTTTGTTGCCATGTTTTGTTTTATGATTGTGCCATTCTGTTATGACCTACAGTTGAATGTGAATCCCCTAAGAAAGAAAAGACGTGTTTTGCCTGCTCACTCATGTTTTCTTTACAAATGGTACATATATTACCAATTCTCCAAGGGTATGCAAACTTTTGAGCACAGCTGTATCTAGACCAGGGGTTCCCAAATTTTTTTGGCCGACGACCCCATTTCGATATCTAAAAATTCTCGCGACCCCAACCATGTGAAGAAAAATTATATAATTGTTATTTTTTTATTTGAGGCTATGAGATTCAATTTTAAAACATTTTCCCCCGACCCCATTTTCATATCAGGTGACCCAATATGGGGTCGCGACCCCTACTTTGGGAACCTCTGATCTAGACCTATTGAATGGATATGATTAGTAAAGAGTAAAAGACTCCGTTCAGGAACGTTAGAACTGGGCCCTGAAGCAGTAGTGCCTAATTCCACTTTGTGCAACTGCTTGTTTCAGAGACATGGTCATAGCTGGCACCTTTGCGCTAACATCTAATTAAATTTACCCAATGTTTTCGTCAATGAATTACATCACAATAATACATGTTTAGATAAGCGCTGACCTATTTTTGAACAGTGTACTTGGGGTTTGTTCTTGCATGTAGGCTGTTGCTGACGTTGAAAGATAATAAATTAACCCTATATTAGTCTAATCTTAACCTTTGTCTAACTGTCTGGCATTTGGTTTTTGCAGAAAGTGATAAGCTTAAATTGAACCCATATAAAGAGGTTGCATTTTGCATCCTTTTTTCATGGTTTTTCGAGTTACATTTTTAATTAAATATTTAAAATGTTTTATTTACCCAAGTTTCATGTTTTGGTCAAAAGGGAGTGTGAAATCTTTTTTGTTCTGAAATCAAACTCTCGATTTTTTCGCATCTGTTTTGCAAATTTTGTGTCCGGTTGCGTATGATCCACTCTCCTAATCACTCACCCCTCCTCTAGAGGAGCGAGTAACTGTGACGACGGCCTTCTGTTGGCTCACGGAACTAGCACGCAGCCCTATGTAATGAACATTTTAGATATGTTGCGATAAACGTATAAACTAATTGTGCTTTTCACTGAACAACTCAAACTTCTAATTCGGTAAAGAGTTGAACAAAAAGTGCAAAGAGCAAAAGGTGTTCTTAAAATGTAAGATTAGAATTCATGTTTATGTAGAAATAAACATTTGTTTTTAATATATGAGATTTGTTTTGGGGGTGCCACCAACTGAATGTCTCAGTGGCACCAGTGAAATTTGTCTGGAGCCCTAAAAGTAGTGGAAGTTAAGCCTTCCAGTAGTCTTTCCAGTGCCCATCTACAGAGTCTCAAGCTTTGCTGTTGTGTCTATTTTCTCTGGTGACCTCTATAAGTTCAACATGGTGACATCATTTCTATGTCTTTGTTGTTTCTCTGCAGCAGAGTGCCCTGTTCTAGTCACCCCTGGCTTCTCGCCGCCATCCAGCCCAAACCCTGCCAAGAAGGGAAGTTCCCTCAACTGGTCATTCCCAGATAAGATCAAGTCCCCGCGCACTGTCCGTAAACTCTCCATGAAGATGAAGAGGCTTCCAGAACTCAGTCGCAAGCTCAGCGTCAAAGGGACCCCTAGCAACAACCACAACACCAGTGGCAATGGAGCCAGTACAAACATTCAATCAGAGGCAAGGAGCCAGTGTTCCACCACAAATAGCGGGTCAGAACCAGGCCCGGCTCCTCCCCAGTTGTCTGAAGGTACCGGGCAGGGGGTGGCGGCTAGCCGGAACGTTATCTCCAGGTATCACCTGGACAGCAGCGTGTTGACACCGCAAAGCTACAGCAACAAGAAGAGCAGCGGCACCTCCAAGTCGGCCAGCAAGGGGGGCTACCTCAGCGACGGGGACTCCCCGGAACTCGTGGCCAAATCTGGGACACACGGGTCCTCTGAGGGTAAGGGGTGCAAAGGGAAGGAGAAAGATCCAGCTACCGGCGGAGGCGAACGCTCAGGAGCAGGTGGAGTAACAGGGGGAGGTTGCAGCCCTAAGCTGCACGGTACGGAACTAGACATCGACGCGTTCCGCCACTACGCGTTCACGGAACAGCCTAAATGCACCCAGTACATCTCAGGCTTGATCAGCTTGCACTTCTACGGCGCCGAGGACCTCAAGCCGCCGCGCGTTGACTCCCGAGACGTCTACTGCGCCATCCAGGTGGACTCGGTAAACAAGGCGCGCACCGCCTTGCTCACTTGCCGGACCACCTTCCTGGACATGGACCACACGTTCAACATCGAGCTGGAGAACGCCCAGCACCTGAAACTGGTGGTGTTCAGCTGGGACCCCACGCCCAAGAAGAACCGGGTGTGCTGTCATGGCACGGTGGTGTTGCCGGCACTCTTCAGGGTGACCAGGAGTCATCAGCTGGCCGTGAAGCTGGAGCCGCGAGGCCTGATCTACGTGAAGCTAAACCTGATGGAGCATTGGCAGAACTCCCTGGACGGAGGCTACGACGGGGACCGAGAGCCGCAGATGTTTGGGGTGGAGGCCTGGAGGGTGGTGGAGAGGGAGAACACAGGACTCATGCTGCCCCTGCTCATCGAGAAATGCATCACGGAGATCGAGAAGAGAGGCTGCCAGGTGAGTTCAGTCCATTAGACTGTTTAAACTGTCCTGTTGTCTAACAGTGACTAGACTTTGGACTTGCTTAGTTAGCCAGCTACCCGTTTTGGCACTGAATAGCCAGTATCTCGCTGTTGTATTGTGTAACCCTTGAAGCAAATCATTTTGCTGAGAGAGCGTCCTGGTTAGCCCGGCGCTCGGCAGCAGTGGAACATGTCCAGGGGCAAGTTCTGAGTGACGCCAGTCACAGTAGACACCGGGCATAACAGCCATGTTCCGGCTGCCGTTTTGTGTGATACAGAAAGGGAAGGGGAGATTGACTTGGGCAGCAAGGGTACACGATGGCTGGCTGCAGATATGCCATATCAGAACTGCCCTTCACCCCCACCGGTTTTCATTCTTTGAAGCTCAGTGCCAGAGGAGAGAGACTTCAGCTTCGGGTTTCTTTTAATGACTTGACACACCGCCCAGGAGTATTAGTGTCTGGCTGCTGCCCCTAAGATATCCATCCACCCAAGGGGCCTCGGTAGGGGCAGCGGCTGGACCTTAGCGGCTGGACCATGGCGTGGGCAGCCTCTACATGCCACATAACACAGCTCATCTATCAGGCCTCTGGTTGGCTGCTGTGACTGGGCTGGCACTCAGTTGGGGGAAGGGGACTGTGGCTGCCAGCAGGACCGGAGCCAGACCTTCCCTCTGGTTCTTATAGGATATTTATCTTTGTTATTCTGAAGGGCCTGCCTGGCCTAGACACTGAGCATGCCATGGGACGGTCCCTAACTGGCGTGGCGGGGAATGCCTTTGGGCCAATCAGTTTGCATTGTTCTGTGATGGTTGTACCCACTGGCCAAGTTCATTGGTTAGCTTTGTTTCCTTTGTACCAAGCCCCTCTCCCCGCCACACACACACTCACACAAACTCACTCTGCATTTCTTTTACCCATTCTCTTTCTCTGTTCATTTAAGAGACAAACACTGGAGACTGGTTGTTTTTCACATGGATTGATTGTCCCAGTGCTTATTACAAAAAATCCACATTTGTGACCTTTGTAGGAGAGGTCATCCATGTGGTTAGTTTAATGTTAGGAGCCCAAAGCATTGAGCTGAGCTCAGACTTTTTCATGGGTTAAAGGAAATGCCTGTGATTTCGTTAATACATATTTAAGTGATGCGAGAATCCATAAACAAGTACTTTTGTTAAGATGCCTAATTGTGAGTTGCTGGCTTAAACCATGTGGTACCTGTCATCATCTTTATTAGCATTGGCGGGGAGTTTAGCGATGACTATCACGGTGATGTTAGGGATGAGTCATGTCATCGATGTAACTACCATCCCCATGTACAATGTAGTGCGGCTATTCCATATAAAGGACATATTCCGTGTATTCATTATTTCCCCTCTGTGCTCTTTCCTTTTGCACACTCAGACTGTAGGCCTAAACGCTGTTCTTTTCATGTTCATTCGCTTTGATTTTACATTGTACTAAACTTTTTACATTTTTCTTTTTGTCTGAATGTTATTAACTGTTTATAGGACACCATTAGGGGAGTAAGAGCAACAATATCAATGCAAGTACTATGCAAATAATACATTTTTTTATTATAAATACTCTAATACAAATTCTGCAACACTTGTAAAAAACGAATGACAAACACTGACACCCAACCCCCACCAACCTGCTATAATACTAGTGGTGACAAGTGGACAATGTGTTTGGCACCTTACAACTCCATGATGGAATACGATACAAGCATAAAAATAGTTCCCATTTTAACCGAAGACCTCCTAACATTGACAAGACTATTTTAAGATTTACTGCTGCCAAGAAATACAAAAGTTATTTAGAAAGTGTGA
>JACXGI010019967.1:0-11555 GCA_016801175.1 Esox masquinongy | reverse complement strand
TGCGACAGGGGATACACATGACAATAAGGCGGCACAGCATCTCCCTTTAGGTTTATCGCACAATCCCCGGACCGATGTGGCGGCAAAGGACTAGCCATGGTCTTAGAAAATACCAGCCCCAAATCGACATATTCCGGGGGAATGCGCACTGCGGAGACATTGTCTGGACTTTCCATCAAGGTCGCACCAATGAAAACACCTAGACACCTCTCCTGACATCCCTGAGACCACCCCGTCAACACCCTCTGCAACCAGGAAATCGTTGGGTTGTGTCCCGACAACCACGGAAGACCCAACACCACAGGGAAAGCAGGAGAATGAATGACGTGAAATTCAATCTGCTCTGTATGGGCGTGCTGGATAGTCACAGTGAGGGGCACCGTGACGTTCTCAACTAGACCGGTACCCAGAGGTTTGCTGTCCAAGCCCGTAATGGACCTAGGCCTGGACTCGGTGTAGGGATGTCAGGCTTCCTCCGCTCAACACTTCTCTGCTGGAAACAGTGGGAGGCAGAGTGCCCCTTCCTCCCACAAAAGGAGCACTCCCTAGGCCGCACCGTCTCTCTATGTGCGGCGCCTCCCACCTCCATGGGTTCAGGTCTGATGACGGGGTGAGCCGGAGGGGGCAGATCATTCCCGATGCGTCCACGGGTGGCTAGCAGGTTGTCCAGCCGGATCGCCATGTCGACGAGCTAGTCAAACGACAACATGGCGTCCCGGCATGCCAGCTCCCTACGGACGTCAGGCTGTAAGTGGCACCGGAAATTATCTATAAGTGCCCTCTCGTTCCAGCCCGACCACGCCGCCAGGGTCCTGAACTCCAGGGCGAAGGCCTGCACGCTCCTCGTCTCCTGCCTGAGGTGCACAAGACGTTCGCCGACCTCCCTGCCATCGGGTGGATGATCGAAAACGGCCCGAAAGAGGCCGTCGAACGCCTCGTAATGGGCCAACTCCGGCCCGTTAGCGGACCAAACGGAGTTGGCCCAGTCCAACGCCTTACCCCTCAGGCAGGAGACAAGGGCCGAGACCTTCTCCCTATCTCCCGGGTGTGGGTTGAGGGAGGCGAAATACAGCCCCAGCTGTAACAGAAACCCGGAGCACTGGGCTGCGTCTCCGCTGAATCCCTAGGGAAGGCTCAATTGTATTGTCCTTGTCTGCGACGGTGGAGACGATGGCAGAGGCACTTCGGCCGGGTTGAGTGCTGATGGTGTCTGCTCGGGCGGCTGCCTCGCCTCCAACCGCCGCATCGCTTGGACCATCTCGGTCATGGCCTCCCCCAGGGACGCGATCATGTCCCCGTGCTGATGCAGCAAGTCGCTCCCTGCTGACTCCATTCAGTCGATGTGGTATTCTGTCGTGCTGGTGTTGTCGTCGTGTGCGAGGAAAGGAGCCAAACGCAGGGAGGTATATAATATGTAGTTTCTTATTCAAAGAAAGTTGCACATACCAAGGGAAAAAAAAGGCGTACAAACGCAAAATGTAACATGCAAATGGCGCACTATATTCACAACACCAAAACATAGAACAATACCACACAAAGACGCCCAGAAACAAGGGAACTAATATAGGCAACCTAATGAGGGAATGGACACCAGGTGCGTGAAATAACAAGACATGACAGTGCCGTGGGAGGAGGAGCAGCGTGACTAGATGGCCGGCGATGACGCACGCCGAATACCACGCCGGGGAGGAGGGCGTGCGTCTTCCACGCACGTCCTCGTTACAACGGCATTACAATCCAACAGCCTCCAAACACAAACATAACACTGTGTTAGATGCCGCAATGGTTTGAAGCGAAGGGAAGCAAAGTGAAATAATCAGGCAGGATGAGGCAACCCTTTGGCCTCACAAAAATACATTGAAATCACATTTCAGCTTGAAAAGAACTGGGACCTCTAGGTGACCGCTGTTTGATTCCAAAAACGCCCAGGGGCCCATTTCAATCTCAAATGAGTACTGGAAAAGCGGGGGTGCAGAGGATGAGCAGAGAGGAGGTGACGAGGGCAGGACAATGAGGCCATGGATTGAGGAGTCATCCTCTGTCACCGATTATTGCGTTTATCAGGGAGCCCGGCTCTGACACACTCTTCTGTCCTGACAAGGAACTGAGTTATTACCAATTCCTAATAACTTCCCTGTGTATTCTCCCTCCCCTCCTCATCCCTGCTGCTCATTACCCAGTGAATGATGAGGAGAAGCAGACAGGGGAGCGGAGCTCACCCTGAAAGGGCCTGGAAGGACACAGGAATCTTTCAGAAACTAGGCTACAGTACATACACACCATAGACCATTCACTTTATACTCATTCTTATGTGATGATGTACTTCACTGGTGGACTTAACGACTTCAAGGAACTCAAGATCAGTTTTTCTTTAGGTTAAATGAATCTGTCTCTAGCGCACAACGGGTGCCCAGAGAATCTGAAAGAAAATGGGGACAGACAGAAGAATGTAATTTTCTTTTTCAATAAGTATAGACAGTCGTGTATCTAGACAGTGTTGCCTGTCTGTACCACTTTTCACCCACATCTTTTGCTAAGTGATAATTCACACATCTGCGTTGTGCTGTAAACAATCACAATGTCAGGCAACAGTGGATTGCAATTTTGACCCTGCAACATAGTACAGACTTGAAAACAGATTGGAAATGCAAATAAATACAAATAAAAAAGTCTGTTAATTTCACTGCTTTCTTTTGCTTGTTAACTGCCGGTCATGTCATAATGACATTTTTCAGGGGAGCTAGTATTATTTTCGAAGAGATTTTTAATGTGCTAGCTGCCTACACTTACACATTTTCAATTACACATGAATTCTTCAGCTTCACTTCTTATATTGCTCTTAGAAAAATGATTAAAAAAATGTATCGTATATCCACAGCCGCCAGAATCAAATGCCATCACTGACAACCATCTGTAACCGGTGCGCTCACTCTCTCTCCGCGGGCTCACACAAAATGCACACGTGCCAAATAGTGCTTGAATGACACACAGAGGACTCATTTGCATTTATAATCAATGATTTCATATTTTTTGAGGGCTTTAATGTATGATCAGAATTAAAGATGACTAGATCAGGGGTTATTTTTTTTTGTAAAAAAAATATATATATATTTTGTGATCTGGGGCTATTCATAAAAGTTATGGGGGGACGCCCAGGCCTAACGACGCCCCTGCTCTATATAGTTACCATCAGCTTTAGGAACAAAATATTTCACCTTCTATATTACTTTACCAAGCATATGTTTGCCATGGTCAAAATGTACAAAATTTGTGATAGCCCTAATCAACATATTGACATGGGCTGATTTAATTTGAAAAGTGCTAGTTTTCCAATCATAGATTTACAAACATATATTTTTAAATGTGTTTATAATCATGTGCTTGATACCAAAACAATTCTTGCTAATTTCAAACAGGAAAACTGGCAGCTCCCCAGCACATATTTTCTAAGTACTGCCCACTGGAAAAAGTTGTCATTACATCATTGTTGAGCTGTAATGATGAAACCGTCCATCGGAGGGAGACAAAACTATGCTTTTTCAACAGAGAACCTTCTGTGGCAATGAGAAATGTTTGCATTTTGACATATTAAACACATAAATCAGCTTAATTAGTAACAGTATTTATGGTAATAGTAATCTCACTTATATTACAGAGCACATGGTAAGGTTTGACACCCAGTCTGGCTTCAAAACACAGACAGGCAACGGTGGTTCTCAAAAGTATTCACCTATTTTAATGGAACTACAGTCTTCCATGGTTTTGCTGGGAGACAGTGGTGCACACTGCAACACTAGCCCTGGTGTTAAATAAAAGTGGCCTTTATTGGCCACAACTCACATCAAATATCAGCTAGACTTTGCCAGAAGGCATGTGGGAGACTGAGAACAAGTGGAAGAAGATTCTATGGTCTGTTGAGACCAAAATAGCTTCATGACCTCAATGCTAAAGACTTATGGTGCAAGCTTAACATCACGCCATCATCTTGAGAACACCATCCCAACCGTGAAGCATGGTGGTGGCAGTATCATGCTATAAGGAAACTTCTCTGAATCAGTGCCTGGAAAGCTTTTGAAGCTAGATGCAAAATGGATCCAGCAAAGTACAGAAAAATTTGAAAAAGAACAGCTGATGTCTGCAAGAGTCCTGGGACTTGGGAGAAGAATCATCTTCCTGCAGCACAATGACCCCAGACTGGAGTGGCTTAAAAACAAAATGGTCACTGTCCTCGAGGCGCCCAGTAAAAGCGCAGACTACTACCCAGTTCAGAATATCTGGTGTCGAGGCTGTCTGCAACCTCAATGTGCACAGCTCTGAGGGTGAGGCAGGTGAACAACACGCCATACCTTTTGACTGTACTCCAGCCCCGCTTTACTTCAAATGGCCCCAAATAGTCAACACCAGTATTCGTAAAGGAGGCTTGTTGGGCAAGAGGCGATCTTCAGGTAGGTCCGCCATCTTTTGCTCTCCAACCCTCCCACTGATCCTGCGGCATACAGCACACTTGTTGAATAGCTTTCGTGTTGCAGAATTGGCTTGTGGGATCCAATACTTGCATCTTACATGTAGTTGTGCCAAGACATAACTGCATCCGCGGTGTCCTGTTTTTTGGTGTATGTCTCTCAACACCAGTGTGGCAACTCTGCTGTGCTTAGTGATAAATGCTGGATGTTTGGCATTCTGTGGCATGGCCGACTTGTTGAGTCTTCTGCCGACTCTCAAAGTGCCATCTTGAAAAATCGGATCTAATTTGAACAGCTGACTGCTGCGACTGACTTGTTTGCCTTTCTGCAGAGCTTTGATTTCTTCTCCAAACTGCTGCCTGTGACTGAACTGAATTAATTCTGATTCTGCGTTGACCAGATCATCCAAGGTAAGTGGTTTCTTTTCTGTTGTTATTCTGTATTTCTCCATATGCCGTTCTAACTTTGATCTATGCTTTTCGGGGTCCTTTTTGGTTTAACTGATTGTTCTTGATAACTTTTCTTTCCTCTTTCAATTGCCTTAAAGTTTTCTTTAGTTTTAGAATCCAGGCCACTGACCTTTTTAATTTATGCCAGACTGAGTAGTAGTTGATCAGTTCGTTCATTGGTTCCATGTTAGCGTCGAATTTGATTTTGTTTACTGTAACTGTATTCTTGACCTCCGGATCATCTTGAAACAGGTTGTTTTGGCCAATCACATTCATTGTTCAGCAAGAAGTTCGGTCCATTAATCCATGTTCCCCCTTGCACCAAATTCTTGGCCTTCAGGCCCCTGCTGGATTGATCTGCAGGATTTTCCGTTGTTCTAACGTACATCCACTGGGATGGCTTGGTGGCTTCTCGGATCAGTATGATTCTGTTCGCAACAAAGGTTTTGAAACGAGCAGTTTCGTTGTCAATGTACCTGAGCACTGTAGTGCTGTCTGTCCAGAAGATAGACTGTTGCAGTGGAACCTGAAGTCCTTGATGTAACATCTTGTCTATCTTCACCGCTACGACTGCTGCTGTCAACTCAAGTCTGGAGATTGTGACCTATTTGAGTGAGACCACTCTTAACTTCCCCATCAGGAAAAAACAATGTTTCTTGCCTTGCTTGTTTTCTAGCAGCAGATAAGACACACTGCCATATGCGTACTCAGAGGCATCTGAAAAATGATGTAACCACGCTGTGGCAGTGCATCCAAAGTCTGAAGATTTCAGACACCTGTTCACCTGGAAGCCAGAGAGCTGAGTAACATCTTCTATCCATCTTTTCCAAACGTCAGCCTGTTTTCCACCAACGTTCTCATCCCAACCATGTTGCTCTTTACAAAGATCTTTCAGCAGGAGTTTAGCAGGCAAGATGACAGGTGCCAGGAAGCCAAGGGGATTGTAGATGGAGTTGACGATGGATAAGATGCCTCTTCTGGTCATCGGCTTATCTTGCAGCTTCATGCTGTAGGTGAAAGTATCTGTTTCTGTAACCCATTGCACACCGAGAGCCCTCTTGACTGGTAAAGCGTCATGGCATAGATCCAGTTGTTTCACTTCAATGGCTCTGTGTATTTTGGGGATGGACATTAACACCTTCCTGCTATGGCTCATCCATTTCGTCAAAGTGAAACCTCCACTGGCACACAAGGTGCGAAGATCCCTAGCAAAGATCACTGCATCATCTTCGGCGGTGATAAATCATGCCAGAACTTTTTCCACTTTTAATGTGACCTATAGTGTGAACAATTCAATTGAAAAACAAACTGAAATCTTCGAGGGGGAAACCTTACAATAACCTGGTTGCATAAGTGTGCACACCCTCTTATAACTGTTCATAATTAACCAATCACATTCAAACTCATGTTAAATAGAAGCCATTATACACCTGCCATCATTTAAAGTGACTCTGATTAATCACAAATAAAGATCAGCAGTTCTAGTAGGATTTTCCTGACATTTTCTTAGTTGCATCTCAGAGCAAAAGCCATGGTCCGCAGAGAGCCTCCAAAGCATCAGAGGGATCTCATTGTTGACAGATATCAGTCAGGAGAAGGGTACAAAATGGTACAAATTTCCAAAGCATTATACCATGGAACACAGTGAAGACAGTCATCATCAAGTGGAGAAAATATGGCACAACCGAGACATTACCAAGAACTGGTCGTCCCTCCAAAATTGATGAAAAGACAAGAAGAAAACTGGTCAGGGAGGCTTCCAAGAGGCCTAGAGCAACATTAAAGGAACTGCAGGAATTTCTGGCAAGTACTGGTTGTGTGCTACATGTGACAACGATCTCCCGTATTCTTCATATGAATGGGCTATGGGGTAGGGTGGCAGGACGGAAGCATTTTCTTACAAAGAAAAACATCCAAGCCTGGCTGAAGTTTGCAAAAACAAACATTAAGTCCCCTAAAAGCATGTGGGAAAATGTGTTATAGTCTGTTGAAACCAAGGTTGAAATTTTTGCCCATAATTCCAAAAGGTATGTTTGGCGCAAAAACAACACTGCACATCACCCAAAGAACACCATACCCACAGTGAAGCATGGGGGTAGCAGCATCATGCTTTGGGGCTGTTTTTCTTCAGCTGGAACCGGGGCCTTAGTCAGAGTGGAGGGAATTATGAACAGTTCCAAATACCAGGCAATTTTGGCACAAAACCTTCAGGCGTCCATTAGAAAGCTGAAGATGAAGTTCACCTTTCAGCACGACAACGACCCAAAGCACACATCCAAATCCACAAAAGCATCGCTTCACCAGAAGAAGAATGTTTTGGAATGGCCCAGACAGAGCACAGACCTGAATCCAATTGAACATCTGTGGAGTGATGTGAAGAGGGCTGTGCACAGGAGATGTCCTCGCAATCTGACAGATTTGGAGCAAAGAAGAGTGGGCAAATATTACCACATCAAGATGTGCCATGCTAATAGACTCCTACCCAAAAAGACTGAGTGCTGTAATAAAATCAAAAGGTGCTTCAACAAAGTATTAGTTTAAGGGTGTGCACACTTATGTTACCAGGTTATTGTGAGTTTTTTGTGTTTTATTTTTCCCCCTCAAAGATTTCAGTCTGTTTTTCAATTGAATTGTTCATGTTATAGGTCACATTAAAGGTGGAAAAAGTTCTGACATGATTTATCTTTGTCTCATTCTTTTACATCACAAGAACCTTGCATTTTAACAGCGGTGTGTAGACTTCTTATATCCACTGTACATAAAAGTTGCGCAGGACTGTTTGGACAACTTCTAGTGGTGCAGTGGCTTTGTGGTCCTCAGCGGTTCTTCTCAGTGCGTATGAGGTGACACTTGGCAATGAAGTTGCCCCAAAGAGGTGCACTGTCATTCTAAACTCTTCCATGGGGTCATTCAACTCGCCATTGGGCCACCAAAGAAAACGGAGGAGATCTGTGTCTTCTTCTGGCACCTTCACTTGATAAAACATTGACTCTATGTCTGCCATCATGGCTATAGGCTCCTCACGAAATCTTAAGAAGACACCAACTAACATGTTGGTCAAGTCGGGCCCTTGTAGTAACTTACTATTCAGAGACTGGTCCTGAAACAAGAATGTGCAGTCAAAGGCCACTTGTATCTTTCTTTTCTTCGGATGGTACACCCCGTGGTGCGGTATGTAGAACACCCTGTTGTCGTCACAGTTAAGCTGGTCTGCTGGAACTTGGACAGCATAGCCTTTGTCAATAATGGTGTCCATAAAGCTTTTGTAATCTTCAAAGAACTCAGGATTCTTCTTGAGCTTTCTGAACAAACTGGCTAAGCGCTGTTCTGCCACACAACGGTTATTAGGCATTTGAAGCTTCTCCTTCTTGAGCGGCAATCCAATGCTGTAATGTCCATTCTCAAAGACTGTTGTTTTCTGCACAGACTGCATGAACTGTTTGTCTTCATGAGACATCTCTTCTTTGTCGTCGTAGTTGCGCTCTGAAAATTCAGTGTTGTACTGCTGGACCAGCAGCTTCTCAATTTCCATCACGGATATCCTGTTCGCTGAAAAATTTGGCAGTTTGTTCTCTGTGTCATTCAGTTCCTTCCTTATGGGCCCATTCACGACCCAACCAATAGCAGTCTTCACCGCATAAGGGCCTCCTTTTCGACTGTTGATGATGTGCCACGGCTCCATTGCTCTTGAACAGTTTGCTCCAATAAGTAGGCCAACATCCGCTTCTAATTCTGGCAAGTGTACTCCACTGAGATAAGGTCACTTCTGGATATCTGATGCTTGAGTATGTTCTCGGTGTGAACAGGTATGTTGCTGTGAGTGTACACCTTGGGTAGCTCAATATACTTAGCTCGCATACTTCCAGGTCTGATAGCACCCATGGTGCTGAGAAATATTTGTGTTGGTTTCCCTTTAATGTTCAGCTTCTTTCGTTGGTCTTCTGTGCAGAACGTTGCTGTGCTGCCCGGGTCCATAAAGGTGTATGTTTCCATGTACTTGTCGCTCTTTCTTGACTTAAGCTTCACCAGTACTATTGACAACACACAGGACTCTTGCGTGATAGAAACTTGAGCACATGATACTTTGCTTCTTTGAGCACCATAATGCGTCTCAGGTGAGACAGAACTATCTTGTTTTACTATGTGTAGAATGTCTGGATGTTTTAACGCACATTCTTTACACTCAGCTCTTCTTTTGCAGAACTTGCTGAGATGACCGAAAGTGAAGCACCTGAAACATAAGCCCTTTGACTTTAAGAATTCCACGCATTCCTTGTGTGGCTGATTCTGAATTTTGTGGCATGAGGCTAGGGTATGAGATTGCTGGCAGTACAAACATGGCTTCTCAAAGGCACTCCCTGTTTTGCTTGAGTCTTATGGCTTCACATATGTTCCTTGATATCCTTCATTTTCAGCGGAAACGTTGGTTGCAAAACTACTTCCACGGATCTCTCTCTTTACAGGATGTCTTTCCTTTTGATCATTTGTACCGGTTGTGGTTGGGCGGCTGTCTGGTATATTACTGAAGAGAGGATCTGTAGCTATTTTAGCCTGGCGGTCTATGTAGCTCACCAAATCGTCATACTTTGCTCTTCTGCCGCTTCGCTCTTTGATATTGTAGGTTTCAGCAAGCCAACGTTCTTTCATTTTGTAGGGTAGTTTGGACACCACCGTCCGTAGGTTTTAGGATTGTCTCCTCTAAAAATTCTATGTCTTGCATAGTGTTGTGACAGCCAACTAAAAACACTGCATAATCACTTAAAGCTTTCCCATCTTTGGACTTAATCTGTGGCCATTTGAGTGTTTTATCTATGTATGCGCTGGTGATCTGTAGTTCATCCCCATAGTGCTTATGAAGCAGTCGCTTCGCTTCATTGTAGCCTCTGCTAGGTGGCATGTGAGCACAGCTGCGAACTAGCTCCTGGGGTTCACCGGCTATAAATTGTTCCAAGAAGTTTAATTTATCTTGCTCACTGTCTGTCTTCTGAGTGCTCGAACGCTCTGGTGAAGGATTTGTATTGCAGTGCATCGTCTTTGAACACAGGAATATCCTTAGTTGTTAGTTGAGCTTGCTTCTGTTGTTTTACAAGTAGCTCGGTGATTATGTTCTGTTTTTGCATGACATTAGTATGTCGTCACCTCTGTTACCTTGGGTGCTATAATTGAAGTCTCGCTGAGCCACTTGTGGTACTTGGGCGTGCAGCGTTTGTGGTTGTGTCTGAAAGTTTACATTAACTGGTTGAGGAAGCAAAACACTGGTTCCTTCCTGTTTCGTGTCTCTCCCTCGTAGCTTTTGTACTAGCGCGTGGGTACTCAAACCATCTTCTGCTCTTTCATATTCTTTGAGTGCTTTTAATTTTGCACTGCTTTCAGCTAATGCTTCTCCAACTCGAGTTCTTCTTTAAGCAGGGGTGCATGTTCCGCCTCTTGTATAACACGTGTTGACAAAACTCATGATGTTACCGATCAGCGACTTACTTGACATCCACACGTAGCAGGCGTGTGCAACGTCGTTGAATCCAGCCTGTGAAACGCTGTCCTTTGGTTCAACAGCATCTTGTGGGTCTACTATCACATCATACTCTTTTTGCAGTGTTTTCACTTTTGGCGATGCAGAGTAATGCGCAGCTGCGATAAAATCTGTAATGGGTGCCATTTCGGGTTCGAACCAGTTCTCTTGATCAAATGCTTTTTCATCTTCAGACAGAAGTCTTGCAACTTTGTTGCGAATAAACTCATTTAGAGAAAATGCAAAATAATTTTCTATCATATCTTGCACACTTTGTAAATTTTGAGCATCACTCATCATTGTCTATACTTCTCTTAATTTACTTGTCAGAGCTCCTAATTTCTGTCTCCTCAATGCAATGCACTTTTGCAATTTCTTCTAATGATTTCTCTGTCAGTTTGCGTGACCTTCCCTGCTTCATCGTCTCCTCGACGCATCCATATTCCTTTTCATCAGCCATCTTAAAACTGCAGAGTGCCTCAAGTTGAATGCAGAATTTAAAAGCACTTTGCCTCAAAGTCACTTTCCTTAATAAAATGAGTGCAAAACAACTCCTCTAATCATGCCAAACGCCACATTGATTGCATCAAAGTTGGCATTATTGCTCACATGGGAAAATCTACAGATTGCGTTACGCACACTCAGGGGCGCCGTATGGGTGGGAAAAGTTAGGATGATTCTAAGGGCCCGTGACTGACAGGGGCCCTAAACAAATATTAGAACATTATTTGGGGGGGCCCAATACAATATATTTTCAGTGGGCCCAAAATCTCTCGCAGCGCCCCTCTGCACACTGCACACGGAGCAATTCCAGTCCACTTTTATTTCGGTGAAAATCTTCCATAAACCCGCGTTACGTCTTGTCGTCGTAATGCACATAATAGGAAGAATGGTCTGTACCTTGTCTTGAAAAATCTTTCAAAGTATTACCTGTTTTCCGGCTCTCACAGACCTGTTAGTTTTTCTTTAAGAAGCCCTCCTGTTCTCCACTCATTACCTGTATTAACTGCACCTGTTTGAACTTGTTACCTGTATAAAAGACACCTGTCCACACACTCAATCAAACAGACTCCAACCTCTCCACAATGGCCAAGACCAGAGAGCTGTGTAAGGACATCAGGGATAAAATTGTAG
>JACXGI010019966.1:0-11567 GCA_016801175.1 Esox masquinongy | reverse complement strand
CACACACACACACACACACACACACACACACACACCATATATAGTGCCTTAAGACCTGAGATATTATCTTAATAGTCCCTGAGGGTTACAGTCAGGCTTCTTCTCTCTCTCTTATCTCTCTTTTCTCTTTCTATGTATCACACTCTCTCCACTATCTCTTCTTCTAAATGTTTCCACTTTTCACATCTTTCCCCTTCTCCCCTCTCCTCAACTCTCCCTCTCTCTCTCCCTCCCTCCCTCATATTCTTTCCTCCAGCAGTGACGGTTTCGCCATCTGTTCACCCCCCTGTTCCTTTGGGAAAGTGAGTCAGGAAGTCAAGCTCCATCTTCATGTTCAACAGAGTCTATCAATCAGTTAGTGACAAACAAGGAGTAGCGGAATGAGAAAAGGAGTGGAAACACGGGGGAGGAGGTGGAGGGAGGAGGAAGGGAAGGAGGAGAGAAGAGGAGGAAGAAGGAAGAGGAAGACAAAAGAGGGGGGCGTTATGGAGGAAGATATGAAGAGATGGAAGAAGCAGAGGGGATGTTGAGCCTAAGGGCAAAAGTCCAGAGGGAGAAAACAAATGCATGCAACTTTTAGAGGCATTGTGTTTGTGGCGTTGCGGACGTCTCAGGGTGTTTGGTCTTCATTACCTGCACACTTCTTACAGATGACAACGCCCAGATTAATGGAGGCCCATTCCGGCTGTGGCGCACGGCAGTCCGCACAGATCCTGTTGGATTGGTTGAACCAGATCTTCTCCGCCACTTCATAATCGGAAAGCGTTTCAGCTATCGCTTCCTGGACTGCTTCGACCCACTCCTCTTTCTCCGTTTCTGACTCGGTTGTGAAACTGCAACCACAGTATTTTTGTTCACACCTAGTTATTGGACAGACCAATTAGCCAGTACATTTGACCAATCAACCAGTACATTTTGACCAATTAACCAGTACATTTGACCAATTAACCAGTACATTTTGACCAATTAACCTGTACATTTTGACCAATTAGCCAGTACATTTTGACCAATTAGCCAGTGCATTTTGACCAATTAACCAGTGCATTTTGACCAATTAACCAGTGCATTTTGACCAATTAACCAGTGCATTTTGACCAATTAACCAGTACATTTTGACTAATTAACCAGTACATTTTGACCAATTAGGCAGTACATTTTGATTAAATGAATAGCACATTTTGACCAATTAACCAGTGCATTTTGAACAACTGAATAGAGTTTGACCAAAGAATCCAGTACACCATATTGGCACACCACCAACAAAGCAGGAACAAAAGTACTCATGTATTTAAGAACGCATTTTTTTTTTGAGTGAGGATAGGAATATCATTACTCCCTAAAATAATGTTTATTTATACTTTCAATTGTAACAATATCATTTAAAAGCATGCATGTAGTTATCTGTAAAATATAGCAGTCAAAAATGTATATATACTTCAATAATATTGCATTATATCAAACTGGCCAGAGGGCAGGTGGAGGCCTTGTGAAGATCTCTGTGATACTAGATGCTATCATCTCTAGGTCACAGGGCAGGTGGAGACCTTGTGGAGATCTCTGTGATCCTAGCCACTATCATCTCTAGGTCACAGGGCAGGTGGAGACCTTGTGGAGATCTTTGTGATACTAGATACCAATGGGAATCATTGGGATACTTTTCTCATATCAGAGAGAGAGAGAGATAAAAATAGATGAAAAACTGAGGGAAAATAAGAACATTGGTGATGGCTTTGAAATATCAGCCATTAAATTGCCTGAGTGTATGTGTGCAAAATAAAAGTCAAATGTGTGTCTAGCTATGCCCGAAACACATGTGCACTATGTTTCATTTCTATTTTGCATCACTACTACAACTTTCTTTTCCCACTCTCTCCACTCTTACATTTCTCTCTTCTCTAATATCCCTGTTGAATATCTCCCTCTCCCTTCCCACTCTTGTCTTTCTTGCCTCTCTATTCCCTCTCTCTATTCCCTCTCTTTTACTTCGCTCTTTCCTTTCTATCTCCCTTCTCTCTGTCTTCTCGCTCTCTTCTTGTCACTCTTCCCTCTCTGTCTTTTCCCTCTGTATTCCCACTCTCTCATCTCTTTCTTCCATCTCCCTTTATTCCTCGCTCTACCCTTCCTCCTTCTATTTCCACTCTTTTTTCTCTTTCCTATTTCTCCCTTTCGCCTCTCTCTCTCTCTCTCTCTCTCTCTATTCCCTCTGCGTTAATACTGAGACACACAAACACTCCTCTACCTCCTGCCACTCTCCCAGGCTGTGAGAGGGAGAGCTCCCAAATTGGGTGCCTATCAGGGCCTAAAGCGACTGGGAGTCATCCGAGACTGCCTCTATGCTGTCATTTAATCTGGCCATGTCTCACTCATTAGGCTCCCAGCGAGACAACTACCGACCCGGCACAGCGAGCCCGGCTAAGACAGAGTGCATCCTCACCCCCCAAAGCTGTTTAACATGTCTATTGCTTTGCACACATTTCGGCTGCGGGTGAAGTCAGTCTCTCTCTCTTTCTCTCTCTCTCTGCTGGGATGAAGTTCGGTGGGTGGTTTCCATGGTAACCTCTCTCCACTGTTGAGAGGGTGGGGTGGTGGTACGACTCCAACCAAGCAGCAGTTGCAGCTGTATCCATACCGGAGTGGAGGTTGACCGAGTTCAGGTGCTCTCCTATTTCCTGTTTTCTAAGGTCCACAGGGATGACTGCTCCTATCAGAACCTGAACTACAGCCTTCAAACCACAGAAGAAGGTGAGGAAAGTAGAAAAGTAGTGAACTACATTCTCCAATACTGTAAAAGAAGACGGTGAGCTACATCCTCGAATACCGCAGAAGAAGGTGAAGTACATCTTCCAATACCGCAGAAGAAGAAGGTGAACAACAACCTCCAATTCCGCAGAAGAAGAAGGTGAACAACAACCTCCAATACCGCAGAAGAAGAAGGTGAACAACAACCTCCAATACCGCAGAAGAAGAAGGTGAACAACAACCTCCAATACCACAGAAAAAAAGGGAGGGTCTCAATAACAATGCACTCAGCAAGAAATATTTGTCACTTCAACACGCAAGTTACAGCATAATGCCAAACTGATATGAAAAGCAGACACTTGTTTGACACCAGGTCCCAGTGCTAAGTACAACAGTGTTCAAAGTTTTCTGTTTTTAGCCATTTCGTACATAGACCCAAATAATCAATAATGACATTTGTTGCCAACTATTTTTAATTATCAACATTCTCCTTTTGGTCGATTAGTTGTTGCAGCCCTAGATGTGTTTTTTTTATGTTTCAGGGTATTCATACTGAGGTGGTGCCGGTTTACATGTGCCAAGCTGCTAGCAGCTGCACAGGCTACTTTTCGTCAAGAAGTGTCAAAACACAGTTAAAGTTTTATCAACAACTCTTTGTCCATCATGTTGTGGTCCACTGGAACGCCAAAATGCTGCCAAACCTGAGATGTACATGAAGCTGGAGGATTCTCCAATCTCAGTTACTCATTACCCCCATTCGGCCTTGTGGAACGCCCTGGTTCTCCTCGTGTGCAGCTCGCAAAAACAACAGCTGGAAAAGCGCCAGCAGTCATTATAAGTTTGATTACGACGTTGAAAGTAGCCTAATGTGTTTTTTTGTCAGCTCAGTCAGATTTATTAAAGAGGCATTCAACACAGCGTAGCTAACGACAAATCAATTTTTTTTTATGTACCAATTTGGGTCCTCACGCGAACCAACAAGAGCTCCCTGTACCACGTGGCACGCTACAGCCCGAGCAGAGGACAGTTTAGAGCAGCGGGTTGGATTCTGAGCCACGCTGATGCAGGTGAACCAGAAGCAGTGACTTAGGCCTTCTTTCCGAGACGTATCAAAAAAGACTTGAGAAGCTGGATTATTTTGCTTTGTAGTCTTGCGGATATCAATAGCTCGAGACGCCACCTTCTGAGGTAGCGTGCACCACATTTTTGATAGAGAGCCCTCCCGGAGTTTCGCAAGAGTGAAAACTGTAATAAATTTTACAAAATGTCTGTGCAGTGCGCAGGCGTAACGCTCAATTTCCGGCGATTGACGGCCGCAATTCTGCGTGGTACGTCTCAAACACGCCGGCGTAAATTCAAACCCAATGAAAGTAATTATGCAAACCAAGATAAGTCCACCTAGCATTTTATTCTCTCCCGTAATGTAAACAGGCCCTTGGACCACTGGGCCACTTCGGACATAGTTCATCACAGTAATTACAATGTCTGTGACGCCATCATTCATTATCCTTGTATATCAGCTGCACGGAAATAAGCTAATTAACGTGGACTCTTCAAACGACGACTGAACGAGGTGGCAGAGGGAGTGGCGGCAAAGCAGAGGAAAACAAAGCGGAAGCGTACGAGGAAGTGGAAGAGGCAGCCGAAGAGGAAGTGGAAGTTGTTTTCGATGCCCTGTTCACTGTTCTCAGCCGCGTTGCTTTGTTACCCCGCCAGTCACGTTCCACATTTCAGTGTGTGTCGCTCGATCAAGCGCGCAAACATACACACACACTTATTAGAGGATGAGCAGCTACATGCAACAGCACGAAGGTGGGATCCAAAACTTCACTGATTACTGATCTTTTATTTTTTATTTTTTTGTTTTACAAATCCACCCGGGAGGGTCATAGACACGAGACGCTGAGATGCAGCGGTGTCCACTCTGCCTTGGTGTGGACTGACTGCGGGTCAGGACCCTGGGCCCTGTACAGCAAGAATCGACGAGCAGTGTGTTTGTTTGTCTTTTAATGACCCATTTAAAGCCGAACCGCTGCAGACAAAAAGGGGAAAAAAACTGTTAGTTGTTTCTATTTGCTCTCTGCCGTTCTATTTATATATTTATTTTCTTTTGGATTCTTGCCGCGCGGTAGATGTTTTTTTTTTTGTTTCTCAACCTGGCGTATATGACTTATCGATCTGTTTGTCTCTCCCTCTCCATCCTTAACGGCCGAGATCGTTTCTGAGTGGGTTTTATAAAGTGTTGGGAATAATTGTGATTTTGTGCTAAAAAGAGCAGTGTGAGATTACAGCCAGCTCCTGGTTGTTACGTCCTGATGAGGTGGTGCGGAGCCTCAGGGGGCTCCCTGGATCGAATCGATTACAGCCCCGCCGGCAACTTCTACCTGGGATTTAGATAAAACTCATTTAATCTCTTTAAGCTGTTAAGACTCACTCTGTGAGTTGTTTCATTGTTTTTAATGGCGGGATACATTTGCCCTGTGGTGTTCTTCTTGCTTTGCTTCACCATCGGTGGTGAAAGAATGGGGATATGGAAAAATCAGGTAATAGTCTGTTTTACAAATTAAGGGAGAGAGAGAGAGAGAGAGAAAGAAAGAGAAGGCATTTTCAGGTGATTGTCGTACAGTCAAAGACAACTTTTCGTTCTTATTAAGCTTCTATGAATAACGTTGCATTCCAAGGTGAAATTTAGATCAAGATTGGCGGCTGGTTCACCGCCAAACAGCATTTGAATTTAAACAACAGCGGCTCTGGTACCAGTACACAATACTCACCATGACACATCTCTGCTCATATATATACTCACCCCTCACTCCTCCCACTGCTGTATTTAATCATGACATTCCCAGGTCGCCTTAGTGTTGTGACCATGTTTGAACTTTAGATCATGGGATTTTGTATACTAAAATGTAATGAGGTTTACCGCTTACGGGCTTTTTTCATATCAAAGCGTTAAAAATATTTTCAAATTACTTTAAACAGACCAGTTAGGATTCCAAGGATAAAAAAACATTTTTCAACAAACATACGTATTAATCATATCAACAACAGTAACCTCACCACCCTTTTGTCTCATACAACGATACCTAGCCTAAACACTGGGACAACTTTCCAGTTTATAAGGAGGAGCTAGGCGGCTGAGGAGAGAGGAGGTACGCGTCTCTGACAGAACCCTCCTGTGATGGAGTCGTCTTGAGAGCCTTGGTTGTGTGAGCAACATGAAAGTAACACATCCACACTCTGAACACTGTTCAAACAACACATCTTTGGAGTGCTCTCTCTATGGCTGTTAGCCACACGCAGAGGTAACACTGACGCGAATCCCAAACCAAAAATAAACACACATAACTAAATACAGTTAAATATATATTTTGGGGGATTTTCAGATACATTGGCCAATTTATTTATTTTCTATTGCATTTTGCAATGCATTTAATTGGCGTGACATGCACTTTTAATTTGACTGATATATTTCGGCACACACACACACACACACACACACACACACACTCACCAGAAGTTTCTAAAGGGAGTGCTGATTTCGAAGCTCCTCCTGTCCGTATCTGTAAGGCTGGCAGCCGTCAGGTCAACCAGGGCTATGCCAAGACCAGCTCTGAAGTCCTGCAAGACACACAAACACACTTTAAAATCCCTCTTAAGGCGGCTCTCCGGTGGCGCAGCGAGCAGCAAGCCGACCGCCACGGGCGAGCCCTGGGGGATGACCTGTCGGCTCCAAGACCTCTCCATCACACCGTGACCCGTCCAGAGTGCCAAGAACATCAGACGCTGGACAACACCCCGCTCAAGCAGGTTTACGCCCCGCTAAATCTGGAGAGCATGATGAC
Organism: Esox masquinongy; assembly: GCA_016801175.1. Classification (NCBI taxonomy): domain Eukaryota; kingdom Metazoa; phylum Chordata; class Actinopteri; order Esociformes; family Esocidae; genus Esox; species Esox masquinongy. The sequence goes on along the minus strand of JACXGI010019966.1, from coordinate 4,983 downwards.
CAAACCCAACGGCCAGATTCTTCGCCAGTTCTCAGCAAACCTCTGAAATGAGCCACACTCCTAGCCCCCCCCCCCCAGCCCACCATCGCCAATTCATTGAGTAAAACGTACCAACTATGAAAGGGCTGTTTGGTCGGCCAGTATGGCTGTCCTGAGATAAATGTACGGTAACTGTGAGATTGTCCGCCAAATGACTAAAATGTAAGGTATTGGCCACAGTGATAAATGCCTGACCCGGTCGGCAATTTTTTTTATCGTACTTGCATTATCTTTCAATCAATTTTACTTCCAGTCTTCATCAAGGTCCCATCTCATCCTACTGCTCAGAGTAATTTAGACTTGTGGTTTTGTGCTAAAAAGAATATAGGAGGGGGAAAAAAGCCTCCCGATGCAAAACTGCACCTAAGGGAGGCAATGTAATACCTGCTTTATAATGGGGCTATAGATCGGCACCACCTCACGCTCTCCAGGTCGTGCCTGAACAGCATATCGGAGATGGAATATCACGTCATTACAACTAAATCTGGCCTCTCCAACCAGACCCAGTCATTGTTTGGTCTAATGAAAACAAACTCAGTACGCGCCAGATAGATCGACGGCCACTTAATGTCAGCCCCTGCGCCCTATTTCCCAGGGGGCTTTGCACCGAGATATAATAGTTGTATTGTTCCTTTCCTTCTTGCTCGTGTGTCGTGCGTGTGTGTGAGCGTGCGTGTGTGTGAGCGTGCGTGCGTGCGCGTGTGAGTGGCGCGGGACTAGGATACTAAACTAACTCAAGATGTCTTTGATTGTTCGTCTCTGTTTTGGGACACAATGCTAGAAGACAACAGCCGCCATCTTCACACGGCAGAGAAGAGACGCTTTTCCATCCCACCCCAAAAGAGACAGAGAGAGAGAGAGAGAGAGAGAGAGAGAGAGAGATAGAGAGAGAAAGAGAGAGAGAGAGAGGGGAAGAGAGAGATGGAAAGGGGTATAGGGAGGTATTGAGGTAGGGGAGAATAAAAAAGCCCGTTCTAATGTATCCTGACTGTTGAAACAGGCTGCAGTATGACACTGTCACGGTGACCTGGTAAATCAACTCCGAGCAAAGCGGTTCATCAACACGACAGAGTTTATTCTCATTACCACAAACAAAGAGGGAAATTAATTGACACCATCTTTGTTGATTAGGCGCTTTTCCCAAATGGATGGGGAGATGAGGAGAGGGTCACACCGTTTTCAGGATGTATCTCGCATGAATACAGCTTAATTGGACAGTTGTGAGGCATAAGGGGAGATGGGGAGGGATGGAGAGACGAAGAGGGATGGAGAGACAGAGAGGGATTGAGAGAGAAAGAGGGATAGAGAGAGGAAGAAAGTATTTACACGACAGTCTGGCCTTTGATTTATCAACATATTTCCAACATATTTCCAACATATTTCCAACATATTTTCCACCAACAGAACAGGAAAGAAGAGATCGAATATAACGGAAAGACAGCGTAGAGGACGAGAGGGAGGAGGGAGAGAGAGGAGGGAGGAAAGGAAGGAGTGTGGGAGGAGAGGGACCGGATAAAGAAAGGGAAGACAGGATGGAAAGAATACCTCACTCTAATAAATAAGAATGGGAACACTTGAAGTGAATAAGTACACACATACACCATCCAATCTATTGATTACTGAGGTATGATGTCACCGGTCCCTGTTCGATTGGGCGACTTCTCCCTCTGTCACAGCCGACGTCAGGCCGATCGCTGAAGCACAATACACAGCATCCAGCACAACCTCGTCTGAAGCACCGATCCACTGCCCTTACGGATTGTCTACAGAGTTGCAAACGGGGACATCTCCGTGTAAAGTGTGCTTGCGCATGCGCTTGCGTGCGCGCGCGTGTGCGCGTCCAGCGGGCCGAGCGTGTCGACTATCTAATGGCTGTCATCCCTCTCAGTAGCCAATTACAGACATGGCTGTTAGCGGCCCGATTCGGCCTGACTGCTAGTTACCTCGCCAATAAGTGTCGTGGCCTCCTGCCCTGTCCAATTAAATCAACAGGGATGGGGGGAAAGCAGGGAGGATGGGAGGGATGGAGGAAGAGCGGGGTGGAGAGAAGGAAAGGAAAAAAAAACTCTTCTCTCCTGGCACCATATTGCTCACATGTATATTTAAATAACCTGTAAACATACAGTGGGACAAATGTAGCAAGCAGTCAGGGGAAGGATCCACCTTAAAAATCATGGTTTAATGCAGTAGCAGTCAGGGGAAGGATCCACCTTAAAAATTACGGTTCAATACAGTAGCAGTCAGGGAAAGGTTCCACCTTAAAAATCAATTTTCAATACAGTAGTAGTCAGGGGAAGGATCCACCTTAAAAATCACTTTTCAATACAGTAGCAGTCAGGGGAAGGTTCCACCTTAAAAATCACTTTTCAATACAGTAGCAGCCAGGGGAAGGATCTACCTTAAAAATCATGGTTTAATGCAGTAGCAGTCAGGGGTAGGATCCACCTTAAAAATCACGGATCAGTGTAGTAGCAATCAGGGGAAGGAGCCACCTTAAAAATCATGGTTTAATGCAGTAGCAGTCAGAGGAAGGATCCACTTTAAAAATCACGGTTCAATACAGTAGCAGTCAGGGGAAGGGTCCACCTTAAAAATCACGGTTCAATACAGTAGCAGTCAAAGGAAGGATCCACCTTAAAAATCATGGTTTACCTTGGGCGACGGGGAGGACGAAGCGGTCCAAAAAATGACGTCATCTGTCGTAAAAATGAAACATCTTCAGAACAGTTTATGATAGCGAGAATCGGTTTTCTTTGCTGTTTTCATGATATTCCGCTGAAAAGAGCCGTATGTGTTGTGTTTATGTGGGGTATTTCCTGGTTGTCGTCATCCAGTCCAAATGCAACCTACCCCTAGTGCACCTGACCAATGGATGGGCTGTTGCTTGACGGTATCCAATGTACAATCGACCAATGGAAGGATGTTGCTATGCAAAATATTTTCTTTTACCCAATCAAGGGAATGTAACTGTTATGTATTCCAGCAAATCAAAAGGTTTGGGTGTGGGACATAATGATTTTCGTTTTCTGTTAGTGCTCAGTGACTAGAACACAAAGAGGCAAACACAGTAAGCTAACGTAGCATGCTAACCGAGCACGCTAACCCAGCGCACAGACAAAGAAAGGATACGTGTTTTCAACAGCTTAATAAGTATTATTATTAGTAGTATAAAATGGCAAAACGAAAAAACACTTTTACACAATGTAGCCCTAGTCCTTTTCGGTTTTCACACGCTGGATAGCTGAGTTACCAGAACACAAAGGAGGAATGCTAACACCACGCTAACGCCGGAGCACAAGAACAGAGTCCAAATATAGGACTGGTAAGTAACATCAAATTACCTATTTATCATGAAATAATGTAATACAAATGTGATCATTATAGATATTGTCTGCTTTGCATATTTGGAATGGGAGAACTGTTCCAAATGATTGTATGTGGTCTGATATCAATGATAAATAGAAAAATAATAATGGGTGTCAAAAACATATTGGACTGCTTGCACAAAAGATGAATTATTTCATTGTTCACATTTATTGGGATACAATGAATATTTGTATCCTAAGAAAAATGGTTTGAAAAATATATTTGGAATGGGAGAACTGTTCCACATGGTGGTGTGGTCTGAATTCAATGATAAATAGAAAAATGGATGTCAAAAATGTATTAGACTGCTTCACAAAAGGTGAATTATTTCATTGTTCTGTTCACATTTATTGCGAAACAATGCATATTTGTGTAAGAAAAAGGGTTTGCAAAGAACATTTGTAGTGGGAGAAATGTTCCGAATTGTTGGGTTGTGGTCAGAATTCAATGATATATAGAAAAAATCTGATTTTGCTTCTAAAAATGATTTACTTTATTGTGCATTTTTCACTCAAATACTACCTTATAAGTACATTAACATGCATGCTTATATTAGCTGAGGTTATTTAGAATCATTTGATGCCAAATACATGATGATCCATAAACATTACATAATGTTTATAAGCCCAAATGTAAAAGTAGGGGAAAACTGAAAAAAAGAGCTTAGGCCCCCAAGGGTTTAATGCAGTAGCAGTCAGGGGAAGGATCCACCTTAAAAACCACGGTTCAGTGCAGTAGCAGTCAGAGGCTGGATCCACCTTAAAAATCACGGTTCAATACAGTAGGAGTCAGAGAGCATCTCCCTGAGGATCTGCGACGCAGGCTGAATTCCACGGCAACCCACTGAGCCAAACCCCACCAATCCACATTTCAGTGGAACGTTTAAATGTCAAAGTATTGGACAAATGTACGGCTTACACAGTGAAGGCCGACCCCGCCAGTTGCAATCTTGGTGAAGTGTACGGCACAATGTGACAAGCGTTCCAGAGGCGTGGTTAGGGCCCGGCGGGCTGGGCCGGTGGTACCTGGCTGGGGTTCTGGTGCTCGGTGCCCGGTGCAGCCTTTAGTTCCAGCAATATACAATTCAACATGTCCCCGTGTGTTTGGGCTTGTGTTACCTTGGGAACCACGGCGCCTGACCTTAAAGAGATTTCCCTCACTTGGCTTCCCGTCTGAGGGGCGGGGTGGGGGGTGGTGTTTTCAAAAGCTTGTTCATCGTGTTGGATTAAATACTCCACTCCAGTGAACATGAACAGGGCTAAAGATTCTCTCCACCTCTCTCTTTCTCAATCTTCACTATCTTCTCCATATCATCTCGCATCCCTCTTTTTATGTCTCTCTATCTCTCACACTTCAGCTAAGGGTGTGTTGATGCCACACTTAGGATTCAACATTTTAGCAGGAAGAATGCAATGAATTCCCATGTTCTCTCTCTCTCTCTCTCTCTCTCTCTCTCTCTCTCTCTCTCTCCCTCTCTCTCCTCGGCCGCTTTCATGCTTCCCCACCGGCTGGCAGCTTCGGCATCGCTAAAGTGCTATTGCCTAAATTAGTTATCCGATTGGTCCCTTTGATTAATGA
>JACXGI010019965.1:0-11556 GCA_016801175.1 Esox masquinongy | reverse complement strand
GGTTAAATGATAGATCCTATAGGAGCAAGACCATATACTGTAGTGGTTAAATGATAGATCCTATAGGAGCAAAACTATATACTGTAGTGGTTAAATGATAGATCCTATAGGAGCAAGACCATATACTGTAGTGGTTAAATGATAGATCCTATAGCAGCAAGACCATATACTGTAGTGGTTAAATGATAGATCCTATAGGAGCAAGACCATATACTGTAGTGGTTAAATGATAGATCCTATAGGAGCAAGACCATATACTGTAGTGGTTAAATGATAGATCCTATAGGAGAAAGACCATATACTGTAGTGGTTAAATGATAGATCCTATAGGAGCAAGACCATATACTGTAGTGGTTAAATGATAGATCCTATAGGAGCAAGACCATATACTGTAGTGGTTAAATGATAGATCCTATAGGAGCAAGACCATATACTGTAGTGGTTAAATGATAGATCCTAAGCCCTGATTTCCTTATTTGCTGTTAGTTGCATTTACAGAGCGACAATCAAAGAAAATACATCAAATATCAACCCTCCAGAGACAAACTAAAATGTCTCTCTGTGGCGCAATTCAGTAATTAACACAGTGATGTTCAAATTTTTTATGGAGATAGGATTGTAATACTGAACTATTGCATTGTGTAGGATTGTAGAATTTGTCAGTGCTTCTCTGCTTTGCTTTCTGTTTTTTAATAAAATGAGTGTCATGTATGTAAAGAGCTTTTATACATTACATTCAAATTATTATAGATTTCCACCTCTTCCTTCACCTCTCCACTCATTCTCTTCACTCCTCCAAACTCCTCCTCTTCACTACTCCACACTCCTCTTATTCACTCCTCCGCACTCTGCCTCTTCATTCCTCCTCTTCATTCCTCCTCTTCACTCCTCCTCTTCGGTCCTCCACACACTTCCACTTCACTCCTCCACACTCTGCCTCTTCATTCCTCCTCTTCACTCCTCCTCTTCGGTCCTCCATACACTTCCACTTCACTCCTCCACACTCTGCCTCTTCATTCCTCCTCTTCACTCCTCCTCTTCGGTCCTCCATACACTTCCACTTCACTCCTCCACACTCTGCCTCTTCATTCCTCCTCTTCGGTCCTCCACACACTTCCACTTCACTCCTCTTCACTCCTCCACACTCTGCCTATTCACTCTTCCACACTCAAACCTAGGCTATTTGAAATGTGATAGGCTTAATCCCATTGAACCTAATTGCTTGTGTGGGAGAGCAGCCCTGTGTCCCATCACGTGCACACCCTCCGCGAACATCACACAATGCATGACAAGGAGTCAGGCAGCATTGCAGAGAGAGAGCTGCTACCAGTTCCTCTAATAAGGAGACTGTTCCCTCCCGTAGGGAAGGCTGGGTGTCTGGGTGGAGGGGCCATAATGAACCCCAGTGCTATTCCAGGCCACTTCTCACTTATTATCCCCACTAGGGTGGAGGGAGCGGAGCTAGCCACTATGGAGGGGCCAAGGAGCTCTAATGGTCATGTGGGAGGGTGAGGGAGAGAAGAAAACATCTCTTAGAAACAGTCTTTCAGTCCTATGTCTCCTTTGAGAGGCAAAGCTTTGGTCAGCCATGGATCAGTGAATGCTACAAAGGAAATCAATAGGCTACATATGAGTGAGTTGCCAAGATCTGCTGGTGGTAATTTAATTTAGGGGGTTTTGAAATATCGGTCTTGTGAAGAAATGTTTGCAAACCCAGCAACTTCACATTTTTTAATTCTGTACAATATTTCTATGTGAAGGGATTAGACTATACCCCATGAAACGAGATAAATGTAATGTGGAATATAAACCATGAACATTGTCAAATATTTCATATTATCATAGAAAAAAACTGTGCTATGAAACTGTATGAAAATTAAAAAATGCAGTAGCTATTCAAAAAATGGAACCACCTGACTAGATCTCTCTCGAAGGTGAGTCTACCACAGTGATCTAGTACTCAGCTTATAGCTGAAACTTCAGAATACTTTCAGTCTGGGATGATGACATGCTAATAGAACACACTGCACTCTTAGAAATAAATGTCTGTGGAAGAACCTTTTGGGTTCTACACTGGCAGAACCTTCCCATCCATTGAACCATTTAGGGTTCCTCCAAGAAGCCCTCACCTAAACGATGGTGCAAATGTTAACCATCAACTTGCAGCTGTTCCTGAGGAACTCTTTGATATCCCCTGGTTTCTTTGAGTCACAACCATGACACTATGAAAGCAATTAAAAGAGGTAGAATACAGAGTAGGGGAAATTAAATACAAAACAGGCAAAACAGACAACCATAGAGAACAATATCTAACAGATACATTTAAAAGTCAAGTCATTTAGACACTTATTCAGAGTGGGTAGCGAGGGCATGTGTTTTCATCTTGCAACCCCACGGGAATCAAACCCGCAACTCTGCTGTTGCAAGCATCATGCTCAACAGGACCCCACATGAAAGACATGAATTATAGAAGTACGTGTTTTTCGAGACATGTTTCAGTTCTCTGCATGAAGAACGCCTTTGCATAGAGGTGTGTGTGCCGGGTTGCTAATTAGATTAAACAGAAGTTAAAGCAATTTCCTGCAGAATCTAATTCTTGTCCTCGATGCTGCTGGACCCCCTGCAGACATCCCTCTAAGAAAAGAGAATAAAGCTATTATTCTAAACAGTCACCTAAAAGAAAAAGAAGAGGTTAATGCAATTAATATGCAAATTCCCAGAGACTTAATGGGGTGTCCTGACAAATGTTTGTGTGGACAGATTTTGCATGTTTTCAAGTTGTTCCACTATAACCTCCACCTGTCCAAAGCCTCCACGATACCCAACTCTTCAAAAGCATCCCCCATGGCTATGTTCCATATAATAGATTAAAGCTATACAGAAGGAAACCTGCATCCCAAATGTCCTCTTCCCTGTTAGGGTTACTTGACCAGAGGCCTCTAGGCCCAGAGGAAAGTAGGGTACTAGATAATAGTGGGCAATCTGGGATGTTCCGAGTGGAGACACTGTTAGTCATGTCAACAGAGACTAATGCAAAATGGCGGCCAGCTGATTGAACCATTTCTCTTTTTTTCTCTCAGGAGGAAGATTTCATTGTGAATCACATCAGTCTGTCAAGAGGGGTGGAAGAGAGGATGGAGGCGAGTGGGGAAGAGGTGGAATGAGTTGCCCTAGGCTGAGGGTGAGGAGCAACCGGGACAGAACAGGGTCAGTCAGCATTCAGATTGAAAATTCATTTGCGTCTCTCAGGCCCAAAGCGCATACAAGTCCAGGAATGAAGAAGAGAGCGATGACAGGGACATATCTAGTATGAGAGAAATGGAGAGAGAGAGGAATAGAGAGAGAGGGGAGAGAGAGATTAAGAAAGTGGAAAAAGGGTAGAGCAGGTAGAGAGAAAGACTTGAAGTAAAGACACAAATGAAATGAAAGTATATGTGAATTGAGGAGGAGGTTAAAGGGATGAAGGAGTTACATAAAACCTGCAGGTCGATACAGAAGATGAAGGCAGATCCACCTCGCTGATGGATCTTGGTCTCCAGAGACTGGCTCCCTTCATTCTCCAGACCCCCCTCCACAGCTCTCTGCCCCATCAATCACACTGCCTGAATTATCACAGCCCATCTCCCTGGACCAGCTCCATCCTCCATCTTCAACTTACCATCAAAACCAATACATGAGCTGAGACCAGAGTGCCTTTGCATCCAGAGAGCCCAGCTCTCAACTCACATGCCCTGAGCTCCGATGGGATTCGCAGAGCGTTTCCATTGTAAAATGCTTGACTGTTTACAAATCAAAGTCAATGTACCTTTAGGATAGTATCATCCTGAAGGCTGGAAACACCAATGTAGATTAGAGGGAGGTTGAGTTGGATAATGTCAAAGGATAATGAGTCCTGTGCTTCCTGATTTAGCGACAGGAAAGGGCTACTGAGTTCAATAACTGTGGGTTACTATCACAATAGGTTATTTGATTAGGTTTTCAGTTGGGGACAAAGACTGACAGACAGGACAAATTACACACATAACAGCAGCTCAGATATTTCCTCTTTCTAGGGGTTCGCTAAATGTGCTTTCAGATTATGTGGAAATGAGAATGCTAATGCTAACGGTGAGTCACAGCCAAGCTGTTCCTTAGCCGCGGCTACACGTTATAGTCTTTACGCTCAGTCCCGGGAACTTGATTTAGAAGAGGTCTGTCAGGAACGGTGGCATCTGTGTGACACACACCCACACACGCTTACACACACACCTAACACACACACACACACGCGCAATGGGGGAATTATCAGTGCCCGGGTGGCGCTGATCATGATTAAAGTGTCCTGCTCTCACCTGCCCAAGTCCAATCAAGGCGTGGGCTGATTACGGCAGGCTGTGGTAACGTGGCCTGGTGGCGGGCGAAACACGGGGCCAGCTGGAGCCTGGGGAGGGAGGATCCTCCTGGCCGGCCAGTCAGAGGTGAATCAATCATCTCCAAAGATGTCAGCATCTGCCCAAGCAATTTGGGATTGGAATAAATAGCAGATGGGGATGTTGTTCTGCTGTTTAATCAGCTCCACCAAATGTGGTTTTATCTTGTATAAAATGAAACCATCTGCACCGGCGCAGCCATAAGGTTCAAGTGCGACAGAGGAGGAGAAGAGAGGGAGGAAAGGGGGAGAGAAAAAGAATGATCAAGAGGGACAGAGTGAGGGGACGAGAGACAAAACGAGAGTGAAAGAGACAGACAAAGAGAAAGACAGAATGGGTGGGAGAGGGATGGATGTCCAAAACAAACCCGGGAAGAGTAGGAGTAAAACGGAAAAAAATGAAACACTTTTTATCCATTAAAAAGAGGGGAAATGTAATCGCTCTGAGAGCTCACACCTCCAATATAATCTCTTTTCTTTCTCCCTCACAGGAACATTACCCAGGGGCCATAACCATTATATCTAGACCCATTTATTTTCTCCACCTCCAGCAAGGCACTGGGGGGGTAATTTGGTCTCCTTAGGCCCACAGTGGCAGGCAGCTACAGCAGAAGACAGGGCTGATGAATCCCCTTGTTTTAAGTGGAGATGATAGCTCCCAATGTGTAGGATTTAGAAGCCATTCGCTCTGAAAGGCCTGCACTTGGCACAAATGGGTTCAAATATTATTGGAAATATTTTAAAGTATTTAAGCTTTGATTTTAGCCTGTTTGGAAAATCAGAATTAGCCGGACAATTTCATAAGTATTCTGTTGGTTTCTCTTTTCCAGGCATGCATAGTCCAACCCTGGGTGAAGGAGTTGTTATAATGACTTCAGTTAGTATCTGAACCCAAGCTGGGTTCACGGTGATGCGCTTGGTTACGTGGTATGGCGTATGATAGAACCGCAGACCTGGGTAGAGGCTTTTTGACCTGTCAGAGAGATATAGGTTCCTGATCTCAGATCTGTTATTTATGTAGACCTGTCAGCGGTCAGTCTCTAGAGACCACCAAGGCAAGAACACTCAACAAGGCTCAACACCAACCATCTTCCATCACTCCCTGTACACAGAGAGGAGAAGGATGACTTATTGTACTGAGAGAAACCATTAACCATTAATTGAACTGAGAGAAACCAAGATATTTTGTATTTGGGTCATTCAACCTGAACATCAATACAACAAAATAAAATGTACTGTATATATCGAGCCACATGTGAAAATTATGAATGTATGTTTAGAAGTTTCATAAACTCTCATTGCTCTCTCCCTGTCATTCCAAATTTAAAAAAAAAAAAAGTTCAATGGGGGCTTCAACATTGTTCTTAAAAAACTAATTTACTCTAAAACCTGAATTTTGTTCATAATGCAAATAATTCCATTCAAGGTAGATGAGGGAGACGATCACCAAAGCTACAGGCAAATCAAAAACAATTATTCCTTAGTTTCTGTTTGAACAAGATAGATACATAAACCTTGAGTACAACAAAGAAACTCACAGATCAAATAGGAGGGTTAATTTGAACTGTAGATTTTAAGAAATACATTATATTTATCACAGTTACTTTTTTATATATAATACATCATAAATAACCCACAGTTTCATAAAGAATGCACAGCAGGGCTAATCACATTCACAGGCAAAGGGTGACTGACATGTGGACCAAATTTAACTGACGTGATTATTGATCATTTCTAGCTAAAAACAGAACTGGCAACATTAACTGTAATGTTAAAATCTCCTTATAATCATCATCATCATCATTATAATGATAAGACATTCTATTATCCTGACAGACAAATATCTACAGTATTTGTCTGCTGTTTTTGTGCCCACATCAAAAATGAAGCTGTGACTTAATTATATATCTTAATTTAATGTTATTAAGTAACTCATGTACCTAATTGCATTGCAACTCATTTAAAAAAAATCTGTGCAATAAATAGATTACAATGTGAGTGTTTGAACCCAATGTTTCTTTCTTTTTCTCCAGTGAGTTTCTTTGTTCAACAGCCAAAACTGGTGAATTCACACACAGCCTCAGGCATGATACTGAATTAAGGTCAGATTTTCAAAGTATAGATATTTAGATTCTGTGAATTGACTTTTGAAGCAATTAATTCCTGCCCAGCTGACAGCATCTCTATCGATATATGCACTACACACACACACACATATATATATATATATATATATATATATATATATATATATATATAAACACATAATCATACATATTTTTCACCTTGTTTCTCCTTTAAACCAATGCCACCACATTCCCATTTCAGCAGGATGCCACAGAAGTATTTTGGCCTTTTTTCGATAATTGAGAGAGTACAGTAAATCCCCCCATAGCAGAGGCCATAATTAAATGTTCTGCTTGGTTTCAGAGAAGGATCTGCTGACCTGCCTCCACCCCAGTCCCCAACCCCTCCCCCCTCCCCAAACCCCCTCCCCAACCCCTCTCCCCCTCCCCCCTCCGCAAGTGGCAGTCGGCGTCGCGTGCAGCCCTAATGTGACTGATACATTGTGACATGAGTTAGACTCGGAATTTGTTCCACAAAATGACTTAGCGTCATGCGCTGTGCTAAATCAAAACAATGAGGGGGCAGGGACCAGAGGAAGCCTTCTATCTCCGACCGGCAGGGCTGCACATCCATTCTGTTTTATCGCCCTGGCATATTAATATTTAATATTGTCCAGAGCCAAAATGTCTCTAAATACAGTGTGTGGTTTGATTGGGGAGCCCCGCTGGGCACAGGGAAGGACTCAAAGACCCATCAAATTTTATTGGAAGCAGAAGATATCAGAAAGCGTAACTATACTGTAACTAAGTTACACCATCGCTGTTGGAGCAATCTGCTTCACCAAAGATTAGTACCAAGATATCGGTGGTTATAACTCTACCAGCCACGGCGGCAGGTGGTCGGTGGTCAGAGTTGGGGAGTAACGGATTACAGAAAAACAGTAACTGTAATCAGTTACGTTACCAACAAAAATATTGTAATCGGATTACAGATACTTTTGAAAAAAATTATGATTACTTTTTGATTACTTCAATTAAAAAAGAATAGGTGCGCGAAATAATTATGACACGTTGCATGTTTGAGTTAATTATTTAATGTTATAAAAACAGCGTTATTTGAACCAAAATATGAATTGTGCGCCTCAGTTGTGTATGCGCAAAGGTGGACGCGCATAACCAGTTTAGTGACGGAGGAAGCGCTAGTTTAAATATCTCTGGTTTTGGTTGGTTGGATGGCTGGTCAAAACAGAGTATAATAATAATATTAGCCGAGTCATATCGATAATCGATAATATTAGCCGAGTCATATAAAATGTTATTTAGTTATCTACTCGACGCATAATTCTCAGAACAATGATAGGCAATAGGCCTACCTGGTATTATATCTTTTTCAAGTTTCAAGGTTTATTTGTCAAATGCACCGAACAACACAGCCAGGACGAGTTGCACCGAATAACTTTTACAGGAATTGTTTAATAGATTAGGCAGCTATTTGTTAGCTTGCTGTAACATGGCGCTGCCTTCAAGATAAAACATAATATGGAATTTACCACGACATTTAAGGAGAAAAGGTGTGTTGGGAAGCACTCTGCCAAAGGATGATCATTTGCATTTGACGCAGCCACATCAACTCGGTCCATACAGGTAGGCCATGTGATCTCTGAAAATTGTGTTCATTGGTTATCATTGGCTGCTGACGTCATTTACTTTAAGATAAGAATGCAGGTTTATAATCACAGTTTATTTCTTTCATTTGCGTTTTGAAAATCCATCACTGGTGGCCATAATAATTGCAGGTTACGTTCGCGCGGGTAAATCTAATTTCTATGCGTGTGTTCACGATATGCAAACGTGTATTCGCGTGCAGGGGGTTTCTGCAACATTTTGACAATGTTGGTTGTAGAGCAAATCATCAGACTACTGCAGATTTAGTTTATGCGCGATAAGCTACGGATTACTACAGATTACTTTTCGAGTAATTGCCATTTATTTTTCAACAATGTTTTGAAGCAATTAAAACATGAATAAAACACAAATAACAGAACAGGCTTAAGCATCATTAAATTTTGGGTTATGTTCAGATAAAACGTCAGATTCTGGAAGATCGAGGTTAATTGGATTAATTCTGGAAGATCGAGGTTTATTGGATTAATTGGAATGACTGAATATCTGACAGACCTTTAGCATGTAATGTAGAGATGTAGCCCAATCATATTGAAGTAAAAAGCAATTTTACTTCAATTACAATTTCCAAAGGCAATGTAGCCTACACAACCCATAAGGTAAAATGCGAATTCCGTTTTTGGCCAGCTATGTCAACTATAACATTGATTGATCCCGCGAAAGGTGTTCAGTTGGTTATAGGCTATTCCTATTTGTTTTCCAATGCCTCTTAATATGAAAGTAATCTAAAAGTAATTCAAAGTAATCAGATTACGTTACTGAGTTTGAGTAATCAAAAAGTTACATTACTGATTACAAATGTGGACAGGTAACTTGTAACTGTAACGGATTACATTTAAAAAGTAACCTCCAACCCTGTCGGTGGTTATAACTCTACCAGCCACGGCGGCAGGTCAGTCGGTGGTTATAACTTTACCAGCCACGGCGGAAGGTCTGTCGGTGGTTATAACTTTACCAGCCACGGCGGCAGGTCTGTCGGTGGTTATAACTCTACCAGCCACGGCGGCAGGTCTGTCAGTGGTTATAACTCTACCAGCCACGGCGGCAGGTCTGTCGGTGGTTATAACTCTACCAGCCACGAAGGCAGGTCTGTCGGTGGTTACAAATCTACCAGCCACGGCGGCAGGTCTGTTGGTGGTTTGAACTCTACCAGCCACGGCCGCAGGTCTGTCCGTGGTTATAACTCTACCAGCCACGACGGCAGGTCTGTCGGTGGTTAGAACTCTGCCAGCCATGACGAAAGGTCTGTCGGTGGTTAGAACTCTACCAGCCACAGCGGCAGGTCTGTCGGTGGTTAGAACTCTACCAGCCACGGCGGCAGGTCGGTCGGTGGTTTGAACTCTACCAGACATGGCAGCAGGTCTGTTGGTGATGTGGAGGGGCTCTTCTTCCCTGAGAAAGCTTAATAGCATGTCCGAGCATTTTGGACATTATTTACTAGTGAAACTGTCTGGACAGCATTCGGCCATCCTTAATAGGCGGCAATTAGGGGCAGTGGAACATTTGCAAGATAATTAGGACGAAGCAACATGTCACATGGGTTCAGTCTCGGACATGTATTTCCCATAGAACTTAGAGAACCTACACATGGGCTTAGGTACTGGACAAAAGACAGGTGACAGGCCTCCCAGACAGCAGTGAAGTAGGAGACACACAGCCTCCGCCCAGGTCAGAAACACCAAACCCCCCCGGTTTCATCGAAGTAACATAGGATTCCTCCACAAAAACATCCAGAAACTCTGAAAGGAGAAACAGCCTCCTAATACTGGCCTACTTGTATGTGTTTAAGGCGATTCTCTCTTTTTCTTTCTTCCTGACATCTTCGTGGACAGAGAACCAATTTAGTCTCCGGCTCCATCTGAAAGCCATACATATGGATCAGGTCGGCAGGCTCTGCAATAATGGCCTCCCGCTGGAATCTAAAACACTGACTGAGGGCAAAAGAGGAGCTCCACTGGGAAATCAGAATATCAGCAGCAGATTCAGGTCAGACCGGAGACACAGTTACAGCTCTATTTTCTGTTGTACAGCCCAGTAGCTCCTATTAGGAGCTGATTTATGCCAGCATTATGTTTGAGTGGAGAACGATGTTTTCATTTTGCCAAATACAATTGGTTTCTCTTAAGTCAGGCTGATACAACAGAGTGTGTAGCAGAACTGTAGTTTGCTTATGAAACTGATTAGCAAGGATTTTGACTGGCCATTTACTGAGGATATATATTTTTAGGTGAGGTTTGCTTTTTTTCGTGTTTCTATCTGTCTCTGATGACCTTGAATAAAAGAGATTTCCAGTTTCAATTAGTATATGTTTTCTATCTGCTTCATTCTATAGATACTGTGTACATCTGCTTTATTCCCTTGATATTTTATGGCTGCTTCATTATATAGATACTGTATATATTCATTCTCTAGCTAATGTATGTCTTCATTCTCCAGAATCTTCATTCTCTAGATACTTTATATATTCGTTATCTAGATAGTGTAATTCCTCATTATTTAGATACTGTATATATCCTTACTATCTATATACTCTATGTATTCATTCTCTATATACTCTATATCTTCATTATGTAGATACTTTATATTTTAATGATCTATGTACATACTGTATCATTCCACTCTATAGATTCTGAATAGAGAATATTTATTTTCTATATCTTCATTATCTAGATATTGTATGTATTGTACTTCAGTCTTGCACTGCACACACTAAAGGCCAGTACACTGCAGATTAATTCATTCTCATTAGTCCCCAGGACAATGCACTAATGGCAGATACGATGTAGGATTTCAGTGGGCCGTCTTGGCACTCAGACCCCCTCAGTCTGTGTGCTTCCAGGTCATGCGTGTATATGACCCCTGGAGCAGATGACCTTGAGGAATACTTTAAAGGCCAGTCTCATCTGGTGGAGGGGAGATCTCATGTAATTAGAGGCTTCAAATACCAGCCCACCATAAACTCATTATGACAAGGGGATATACACGTGTGTGTGTGTGTGTGTGTGTGTGTGTGTGTGTGTGTGTGTGTGTGAAGGGTGGGAGATGTTATTGTGTAAAGACATCCAGTATCAGGCTAGCATAGCCTATAGATGTACATCTCCTTCACTTCACCTATAGATGTACATCTCCTTTACTTCACCTATAGATGTACATCTCCTTCACTTCACCTATTGATGTACATCTCCTTCACTTCACCTATAGATGTACATCTCCTTTACTTCACCTATAGATGTACATCTCCTTCACTTCATCTATAGATGTACATCTCCTTCACTTCACCTATTGATGTACATCTCCTTCACTTCACCTATAGATGTACATCTCCTTCACTTCACCTACAGATGTACATCTCCTTCACTTCACCTATAGATGTACATCTCCTTCACTTCATCTATAGAT
>JACXGI010019964.1:0-11556 GCA_016801175.1 Esox masquinongy | reverse complement strand
CACACACACACACACACACACATTTACATACACAACAAGGCCAACAGTGTCTGACTGGGTTTAAACCTGGGTTACTTACAGTAGATGCTGAGGTCTTCTTTCTCCCTCTCC
This sequence comes from Esox masquinongy, assembly GCA_016801175.1. Classification (NCBI taxonomy): domain Eukaryota; kingdom Metazoa; phylum Chordata; class Actinopteri; order Esociformes; family Esocidae; genus Esox; species Esox masquinongy. Next base: position 11,445 of record JACXGI010019964.1, on the reverse strand, counting down.
ATCTCTGTCTGATTTTCCACGCCACTTCCTGACTGTAATGCTTTCATTGTCTTTTCACGCAGTCCCCTTTTTCTGATCTTTCCCCGTTTTCTCTCTCAAGTTTTTTGTCTCTTTCCCCTCTACATGTGAAAACAATCCTTCTCCGCTTTCAGCTATTCCACGGTTGTCCTTCTTTACTAAAAATATAATAATAATTTGAAGAACATTTTTACACCACTTTTATCTGCGTGGCCTAAACCCTAATCTCAACCCCTAACAAGTCAGAATGAATACCTAACCATAACAGTATGTTTTCCCTTAAACTAAAAGATTTCAGGTTCAAATAGTAAAGGTAACAGTGTCTCACCCACCCCCACCCCGTAAAAATGAGGAAAGTGAAATGTCATTTCATCATGCCTTGTTTTTCCTCCTCTCCCTCTTCCATCTCTTTTCCTTTCACTGTTTCTCTCTCTATCCTTATTCTCTTTTTTCATTCACACCACTCCCTCGCTTTCGACCAGGTGTCAAATTGAGTAAGAGCAGAAAGACCTCAGACGATAATATTGGGAAATAACAGACAATGTGCCACAATGTACGTACGTGTGTGCGCGCGCACGTCTGCCACTGTGTGTTAACATCATATAGCTGATCGGAGAGGTCGGTACACCTCCACCTTCCAGCGCTCCCCTTCCAACATCTCTCTGTACTCTTTCCTTTTGACTCTCTTTTTCTTTTTTCTGTCTCTGCGTGCCTCTGTTTCTCAATATACGGGTAGCTAGTGTTCCTCCCATTGTTTCTTTATTTCTTTGAGGTGAGCTTTCTCGCTCTCTTTCACTCATTCCTTTGTTGCAGTTGAAATGGATCATCTCACTACCTCTCCTGTTTTTGAGTTGAAATTGGTCCTCTCTATCTACTAGCTCTTCTGTCTGGGGTGAAATGGGTCCTCTCTACCTCTTCTGTCTGGGTTGAAATGGGTCATCTCTACCTCTTCTGTCTGGGGTGAAATGGGACCTCTCTACCTCTTCTGCCTGGGTTGAAATGGGTCATTTCGACCTCTTCTGTCTGGGTTGAAATGGATCATCTCTACCTCTTCTGTCTGGGCTGAAATGGGTCCTCTCTGCCTCTTCTGTCTGGGTTGAAATGGGTCATCTCTACCTCTTCTGGCTGGGCTGAAATGGGTCCTCTCAACCTCTTTTGTCTGGGATGAAATGGGTCCTCTCTACCTCTTCTGTCTGGGTTGAAATGGGTCATCTCTACCTCTTCTGTCTGGGGTGAAATAAGTCCTGTCTACCTCTTCTGCCTGGGTTGAAATGTGTCATTTCTACCTCTTCTGTCTGGGGTAAAATGGCTCCTCTCTACCTCTTCTGCCTGGGTTGAAATGGGTCCTCTCTACCTCTTCTATCTGGGGTGAAATTGGTCCTCTCGCTACTTCTTCTGTCTGAGTAGAAATGAGTCCCCTCTGTCCTTCTTCTGTCTGAGGTGAAATGGGTCCCCTCTGCCCTTCTGTCTGAGGTGAAATAGGTCCCCTCGGTCCTTCTTCCCTGAGGTGAAATGGGTCCTCTCTTTCTACCTCTCCTCTCAATGAGGGAATTCTGGGTGTCTATCTCTGTCTCTCTCAGTTGAACTGTCTCATTCCTGCACATGTTATGGCAAGCAGGCAGGGATACAGACAGACAGGCAGACACACACACACACACACAAAACCCCCCTCCAACAGATATGCTTTCTTTGGGATGATGCATGTATTTGTAGCAGCTATTCCATCAACCTCCTTCTCCTGTCATCATCCCTTCACTCCTCTTCTCCCCTGTGTCATGCTGTGATCTCCTTACTTAGCCTCTCTCTGAACTAGATGCAGTATCTTCCTCCAACTCTCTGGCCCTTTCTCTCTCTTCTTCCATCTCTCTGGTTCTGTCTCACTCTTCTTCCATCTCTCTGGTTCTGTCTCTCTCTTCCTCCAACTCTCTGGCCCTTTCTCTCTCTTCCATCTCTCTGGCCCTTTCTCTCTCTTCTTCTTTCTCTCTGGTTCTGTCTCTCTCTTCTTTCTCTTTGGTTCTATCTCTCTCTTCTTCCAGCTCCCTGGTCCTGTCTCTCACTTCTTTTGTGTAAACCTTTACCTGTCTAAGTCTCATTTTCTATCTCCTATCTTTACCTTTGGTCTTCTTTTACCTATATGTGGACTACAGAGTAATAACTCTTACCATGTCTTTGATTAGTACAAACACATGACTTGCAATATTAAAAGACTGATTCTAAATCTTTGTCAAAGTTCTTCTTTGTGCCTGGCATACAAAGCTTTTAACCTGACTGACAATGGAATTTAAGTCCTCTAACAAAAGAGTCTGCTAAGGGTATTTTAATTTAGTCGGCAAGAGACGTTGATAATGAAGGGCATGCACCCTCATTCTTCAAGGCATTTCATTCCTCTGGTTGGATACCCCATTTCACATTGAATGAATCAGGATCTATGTTTTACAAAAGCACCACCCCACAAAACCAAACTGTCATGTGATCAGACCGATTCCATGTTTCCATACAGTAGAATCCTGGGAAGACAAGCATGTTCGTTGTACGGATAGCACACTGATATTACAAGACAGCATTTTCCCCACAGTTTCTTTAGCAAGCTAGCTACCTTTGTGTTCACTTCCTCTCTAGTGTGGGGGCATAGCGAATTAATGAGGAAGCTTGGGGCATGGTGCATGCAAATAGCTAGCAAATATGTTATGAACCAGTCAAAATGCTTGCACATTTGCCAAACGAATATTGGGATTACAAAAGGATCCTGTCCAGTGAGTCACAGCTATTCCTGTGTTGTGAGTGACGTGAGTCAGTCATACTTAAAACATGTAAAACCCAGTTTCCAAAAAAGTTGGGACGCTGTGTAAAATGCGAATAAAAACAGAATGCAATGATGTACAAATCATTTATCCCTATATTTGATAGAAAATAGTACAAAGCCAACATATCAAATGTTGGAACTGAGAAATTGTATTGTTTTTGGAAAAATACACGCCCATTTTGAATTTGTTTCAAAAACGTTGGGACAGTAGCATGTTTACCACTGTGTTGCATCACCTGTTCTTTTAACAACACTCTCTAAGTGTTTCAGGATGCTGCTGCTAGAACGTTAACCCGGACCAAGAGAACAGAGCACATCACTCCGGTTCTTAAATATTTGCACTGGCTTCCAGTCAGTAACAGAAAAGTGGTGCTTTTAGTCTATAAATCACTGAATGGTTTAGGCCCCAAATACATTTCTGATATGTTTGAAGAGTAGGGCTCTTAGATCCATGAACACAGGTCAGCTAGTAGAGCCAAGAGTCCAAACTAAACATGGCGAAGCTGCGATTAGCAGTTATGCTGCACACAAAAGGAATAAACTACCAGAAGATCTTAGACGTGCCCCAAACGTATCAATTTTTAAATCCAGGTTAAAAACACTTCTCTTCTCACACGTCTATGACTGAGTGCTTGAATATAACCACACTGTTTTTATTGGATTTTATTCCATTTTCTTATTCAGTGTTTTAGTATGATGATGTATTTTTATATTTCTCTCTTTCTTTGATTCAATTTTATATTATTTTGTTGTTTTATTTCTATTTTTGTATATGTTTTACCAATCGTTTTCTGTAATGCAAGTTCTGGTGCTATCAGAGGAATAACCTCTGTGTAAATGTAACAATCTGCTGATGACGGATAATGCAAGTTCTTGTGCTGCTGTTTAGACATCGATGTAGGGTATTATCTCACAAAAGGACTGACGCGTTTATCCAAGCGCCGGAGTGCGTGGATGGAGATGCCAGGGAGGTTCAGTAAACAGTTATGGGAACTGTAATTCATTGAGGATGAATATTAAATGCATGTACAAACACGACATAAATGTCCCCCTGGAGACGGCCGGGTAAGACATTGATGTAGAGATTATCTCACAAAGGGACTAGCGCTGTAGCGTACGGATTGAGATACGGATTGAGATGAATGGAGAGTCCCCTTGGAGGGTGGTTTGAGAATTGTAACAATCTGACTGTTTTATTCTATTGCATTTTTATATCTTTCTTTTCATTGTAAAGCATATTGAAATGCTTCTATGTACTGTATGACTTGTGCAATGTGAATAAACTTGCTTGCTTGCATTGGGAACTGAGGAGACCAAGTTAGGTAATTTAGAAAGTTAAATGTTTTCCAAATTCTTGCTTAATATAGGATTTCAGCTGCTCAACAGTTCGGGGTCTCCTTTGTCGTAATTTTTATTTCATAATGCGCCAAATGTTTTCACTGGGTGACAGGTCTGGACTGCAGGCAGGCCAGTTTAGCACCAGGACTCTTTTACTACGGAGCCATGCTGTTGTGATACGTGCAGAATGTGGTTTGTTACTTCCGGGGCGCCGTAGGTCACACTGACAATGGCTCTGCGTTCACTACGTAGTTTTTCGCTTATTATTACTGTTTACATTGTTAATGTTGTTTTGATTTTTGTTCATGCTACACTGTCGCTCATACAGTACGATCGACTAGCACTTTTGAAAATTCGTTCATCACTGAATACAGACTTTTGCACTACTTACCAGAGTGCTTGCTGTGATTCCTTTGTCCTACCGCCGACTTGTTTACCAATACACTGACAGAGGAGAAAGTAGAGGGGCCAATATCCCGGTATCCTTCGTAAATCTCGGATGGCAATCCGCCATTACCGAGCATTTTACATGCAAATGTTCAATCCCTGGACAATAAAATGGATGAAGTACGTGCACGGATTAACTCTCAGCGGGTCAATGCGAACTGTTGTGTGCTAGCGTTCGTGGAAACCTGGCTGGATCCATTGGTGCCAGACTCATGCGTCACCTCTGCTGGTTTTTCTATCTACCAGCAGGGCAGAACTTTGGAGTCAGTAAACATAAGTGCGGAGGGGTCTGCATTATGGTTAACTCTCGCTGGGGAACAGATGTTGCAGTACTTTTAACACACTGTTCACCAGACCTAGAGCTACCAACTGTTAAGGTAAATAACTACACACCCCTCCACTGCCCTGCATTTGGTAAGGCAGACCATACATCAGTTATGCTCCTCCGATCCTATAGACCACGCCTAAAACCGGATAAACCGGTATTCGGGCAGTTCAGTGCTGGAATTAGGGATCCATTACTGCTCTGCAGGACTGTTCTGAGGCCACAGATTGGCAGATGTTCTGTGATGCAGCCGATGGGGACATTGATGAATACACAGACTCTGTCACAGCATATATCTCCAAGTGCATCGATGATATCATCCCGAGGGTAAATGTTCGGACCTTCCCCAACCAAAAGCCCTGGGTTAATGGTAATGTCCGTACTATGCCTGCCCCTTCAGTCTGCTCCAGCCTTCCTGACACCCTGGACCCCTTTCAATTTGCATACTGCCCCAATAGATCTACGGACGATGACATCACCCTGACAACACACACCGCCCTCCCACCTGGAAAAAGGCTACACATACGTGAGGATGCTGATCGTGGACTACAACTCAGCATTCAATACTATTGCTTCAAATCTGTATATATTGTTCAGCATTAATGGTGTGCAAGTTACCCATGCCAAGTGCACTAATGCATCCCCGTACCATCACGGATGCTGGCTTTTGAACTGTGCACTGATAAGAAGCTGGATGGTCCCTTTACTCTTTAGTCCAGAGGACATGGCATCCATGTTTCCCAAAAATAATTTTAAATTTTGATTTGTCAGACCACAGGACAGTTTTCCACTTCGCCTCAGTCCATCTTAAATTATCTCGGGCCCAGAGAAGGCGGCAGCATTTCTGGATCTTGTTCATATTTGATTTCTTCTTTGCATGGTAGAGTTTTAACTTGCATTTGTGGATGCAGCGACATACTGTGTTCACAGACAATGCTGTTCGGAAGTGTTCCTGAGCCCATGCAGTGATGTCCACTACAGCATCGTCAGTTTTTAATTCAGTGTCGCCTGAGGGCCCAATACGGCCATCCAATATTGGTTTTCGGCCTTGCGTACAGAGATTTCTCCGGATTCTCTGAAACTTTTAATGATATTATGTACTGTAGATTATGAGATTTGCAATTTTACGTTGAGAAATCTTATTCTTAAATTGTAGCACTATTTGTCTCCGCAGTCTTTCCCAGAGTGATGAACCCCTCCCCATCTTTACTTCTGAAAGACTCATCCTCTCTGGGATGCTCTTTTTACACCCAATCATGTTACTGACCTGTTGTCAATTAACCTAATTAGTTGTGAGATATTCCACTAGGTTTTTATTTTTTGCATTACTTTTTCAGTCTTTTGTTGCCCCTGTCCCAGCTTTTTTGAAACGTGTTGCTGGCATCAAATTCAGTGTGGGCATATACAGCTCCGGAAAAAATTAAGAGACCACTGCACCTTTTTCTTTCCATTCCAAAAAAGTTGAAAAGGAAAATTTTGTGTGAGGAACAGAAGTGTTCAATTTGCAGTGGTCTCTTAATTTTAACCCTTCTGTTCCTTACTCAAAACCTTCCTTTTCGACTTTTTTGGAAAGGAAATTAAAAGGTGCAGTGGTCTCTTAATTTTTTCCGGAGCTGTATATTTCAAGAAACAATAACATTTCTCACTTTCAACATTTTATATGTTGTCTTTGTACTATTTTCTATTGAATAAAGAGTTTAAATGATTTGCACATCATTGCATTCTGTTTTTCTTTACATTTTACACAGTGTCCCAACTTTTTTGGAAACAGTGTCGTAGATCAGTCTGGATGCATTATGTATGAAATATTTTGTACTTTTTATCAATTTTTACTTTGTACGCTATTCAGTATTGTACTTTTTGTCCATCTGCATTAATGGAACTTTCATCAATATTCTAAAACCACCAGTCATTTAAAGGTAACATCACTTCAAATATTCCATTCACTGTAAACAATTTTTCTGTGAAATCTTTCCCTACCTCTCAGCTAAAATCTGAGATCATATCTGAGATCATAAAAAATGTATATCACCTACAACAAAAATTTGTTAATAACCTTTTTTAATACCAACAACTGAAATTCTGAACACTTTCCTAAGAAGTTAAATAAAAATCCCTACACTTCTCAACTATTCAAATCTGATATCGGAATATTTTCAAACAATGACTTCCTATATAACTTCAGTTTCAACCACTTTCACGAGATTCTCAAGAAGAATTTATTACCTGCTGTTGGAACTCCACTACCACGCAAATATTTTTAAATATCTAAATCAAGTACAACTTAGTCCATTTAAAGTCACCATCTAGTTTTGTGCATACAGTAACCATTAGTAGGTGCACTGTATGTATATGAGTGCCCTTGAACATCCTCTACCAACAGTGTGAAAACCAAACAGAACGTGCGTGTTTTAGATCATTATTACTGGATGTATAATGAGAACAGAAGTCCTCATGGGGGTAGGTGTGTGTGTGTCGGAATGAGGATAGCTCTTTCAGCTCCCCTGCTCTTCTCTTCTTCTGGGATTTCTGCTATCCCTCTCATTTTTATTCTGATTCCTCATTCCTTTCTAAAAGTGTCCCCTCTTCAGGGGGTTCTCCACTCTTTCAGATCCCATCATTTGAGCAATTCCAGCTCCTCTACATGACTGGCCAGCATTAGCCTCCCGTGGATTTCTGACTACCCATCAAGAGATACTGTCGATGATATGTGACATTTTGGAAACAAATAGTTCAGAGCGAGTGAACATAAGTACATTAAACTAAAGTCTGGAAGACAATTGTGAAGTAAACAAATGTCTTTATTTGCCCACTCTCACACACACTAGCCATGTAGAGAACCCAAAAACTGTTCAGATTCAAAATCCTATTTATCTAAAGCCTAATTCTAACCCCAATTGCAACTAAACCCAACCCGTAGCTTAAAATAGCCTTCCCACAAGGTTGTACTATCGTAGCCTATCATTTCTGTTCCCCAAGGGTATAGGAAAACCTCTACAGGCAAACACACAGGCAACTGATACAAACTATAAAATCTATGTGAATTGCAGGGGTGTTGTTCATTCTGGGAACAGATTATATCCATCAGGAGTGTTCTCAGATGTCCTTCCTGTCCATGAAGAAAAGTGATGTACTTAAGTGGAAAACAATCCTGAATATGACAGAGTACGAGAGCTGTCAACCATAGCAATGGCTCCCATGGGTCTCAAATCAACTTAGGAAACTTCAGTAACAATTAAGTGTGTGTATCTTTGTGTGTGTGTGTGTGTGTGTGTGTGTGTGTTTTGTGACTGACAGATAACTGTTCCAGAAATAATGTCTTGACTGAAACAAGGATTTGTTTTACTAAAAACTCCTTTCCTCTCTCTATTTCTCTCTCCTGTTCTCTCTATCATGCTACCAACATTGTTATTTCTTTGTTGCCTGTATTTGCTGAGCCTCATTTACATGTGACCTATTTGTGGTGTGATGTGTGTGTCTTTGTGTGTGTGTGTGTGTGAGAGAGAGTTTGTTTGCAAGACAAAGAGTGTCATGTCTGTATCAGTGTGGGTGTGTATATATGTGAATATATGTGTATATATGTGTAGCCAAACCCTACCCCCAACAATAGGCTTCCAATTAGGCATGTTTATTTTACCCCTCATCTCTCCCCTTGTGTCTCCTCTCCTGGGTGAAAACGCCTCTAAATATACACACAGAGAATCAGAGAACATCAGACAAACAGACACATTAGATTTTAAAGACAGAAAGAACAAATATAGATGTGAGCAGGAAACAAAGGAGTGGCAAAAACCCTGCAGGGTTCTCCTCCTTTCCCTCCTCACACTCAGGTAGATGTCATCGGAAAGGAAGAAACTGGGAGAGATGACGAGAGAGACAGAAAGAAAAAGACAGGTAGGGAGAAAAAAGTGGGGAGTGTGAGAGACAGGAGAGAGAGACACACAGGGAGAGACAGAGAGGCAAGGAGAAGACAGGAGGGGGAAAACAAATCAAGACATTCTTTCATCTGAGAGCACCTTTTCCGACCTACTTTTTCAATTTGACACACCCATATATCTTTGTGTTAAGGGTAGTAAGCAGTCAGTAAGCAGTCGGACATTCTTTAGTGCACTGCAGACAGTTAGCAGTTCCAGCCTTTGACCTATAACCAAAAGGATGCTGGATCAAATCTGCAAACCACAAATCAAGGTCCAAATCTCCATTGGACCTAGCGTGCAAACGAAAAAAATATCCCCTTTTCCTTTTCTCAAACACAGGCTCCAGACCAGTAGGGGGCACTGGGGCAACTTGCCCTGCCAACTTTGTATTCTTTCAAAAATGTCTGATGTTAAATTAATTACTAAAATTCATATTTAGGCCTATTTGTTTTATCACAGTTTAAAAGAAAGTCTGTCAGCAAAATTTGAAGATGTGTAATGAATGGAAGAGGCAAATAATGCCAAAACCCCATAATCCCCAAGTAGTTCCTTCCCAGGTTATGGTTGCTGTCTGAAGAAGAGATCATAGACCAGAGACGGAAGATGAAGCAAGAACTCCAGCTCAATATTTCTTTCTGTTTCAGTGAAAGTAAATGAGCTAAGTACACCTTATTGATGAAGTAACGCAAGGACAATGTTATGTTGCTTCTCTGTTAATACTTGCCACCTAGATAGCTAGTAAATTCACAAAGTTGGCTTTAGCCAATTACCTTCCATGAATGAGATACCAATCTTCCATAATAATAACAATCTTCCGAGAAGCCATTCAGACTATCAGTCATGTTGGATGTTTGAACTAGTTTATCAGGCCTATCTCACTGGTAATGCATGCATACAAGCAATGTTGCTAGAATGAATACGACTTTCTTTCCTTTGAAACAAAGCTTGCATAATTCAGCTGTTAAAATAGACAACACAAATGTGTTTGTCTTTCCTGACCCAAAACGCATGCACGGTTGTGTACTTTGAAAATCCACCAGAAACAGTCGCAATATAACCGTAAACTGTTTTATTTCAGGCTTACTATAATGTAGATACTGAAGGTTTAAGCCAGCGGAATAATTCATAATGCGTATTTTGCTTCACCTGTGAGGAGATATGAACTTGGGACCTATAGTTCACAGATCTGCTTTTCTAACCCCTACGCTATTCAGTCAGTCAGTCAGTCAGTCAGTCAGTCACTCACTCAGTCAGTCACTCACTCACTCAGTCAGTCACTCACTCACTCACTCACTCACTCACTCACTCACTCACTCAGTCACTCACTCACTCACTCACTCACTCACTCACTCACTCACTCACTCACTCTGTAAGAGACATTCGCTCTTCTTGGCCGGCTCTGCTTACGCGATCCGGCCAAAACAATTTAGTTTTAATATCATTAAGTTATTGCTGTTGAGGGTCACGTACACTTATGTAATAAAAATGCAACTCAAAAAAGTCAAAAGTACCAAAATCCCACCATTTGGTCGCAGTTCACAACACCACCAGGTAGGTCAACTGTGCATGAAGACCACTACAATGTTTAATCGTTAAAGTGGAGCTTAATGATAAACTCTTCTGTGCCACTTTAACAGACAATCTTATATTTGACCCAAACATTGTGAGCCCAAACCACACACAACAAACTGTTCAGCTTGGAAAATCTTAACGATCACTAATTTCAGCATTAATGAACAAACAATCATCGGCAGCAAAACATCTCAAGACTACCAGGTCTGCTCACATGGCTGAAGTCGACACAGGAACCTTTGTGGACAAAATCAAGATGGCGACTATTATCTCCAAATTGAATATAAATACTTTGCTAAATTGTTTATTCAATAATGTCACACAACTCCCGTTATTTCACAGTATCACCACTACAGACCGTCCATATTCCCAGTCGTGTTGTCAGTCATAATTGTGTCCATTCATCTGAATTCCACTGATAGTGCTACCAATCCCAAGAGGAAGACCTCTGTAGCCATGGAAATAAGCTCCACGGTTTCCTTTGGGACCGTCTGCCTGAGGGGGGACACAACTTTGGGGAGCCTCCAAGGAACCAAAGGCTCAAATGTCATTGACAATGAATCCTACCAGCGTAGCACCAAGAACAAACAAGCAATCTAAAAAGGGTTGTAAATAGCAAACATTAACATATTTAACAAAAAAAACTGTCAATTGGATAACATTTGGTAACATTCATATTCATATCACTTAACCACATTTAGTTATTTCCATTGATGACACTATTGTATCAATACATATTCAAGGCAGGAATGCTAACATGATTGCTACATCTGTTCTGAGCCATATTCCGGTAAGGAGGGGCACACCCAGGGGCGCCGGTGGGGGGGGGGGGGGCATTATGGGGAAAAATAATTAGTGTTTGAATTCTTATCACTGAAAAGGATTTAATCATTTTTCTTTTCTTCATAATAATTTTAAAATATCCCACAGACCCCCTGCAATTATGCCAACTGTCATGTTGTTCAACACAAGGCTGCTCACTTCCTTCAGTTGGGAGTAGGGCTGGTTCAGGGGTATGGGGATGG
>JACXGI010019963.1:0-11571 GCA_016801175.1 Esox masquinongy | reverse complement strand
TCTCTCTGTCTCTCTCTATCTCTGTCTCTCTCTATCTCTGTCTCTCTCTATCTCTGTGTCTCTCTATCTCTGTCTCTCTGTCTTTCTATATCCCTATCTCTATCTCTGCCATTTCACAGAACTGTGCCTATCAATAAAAACTGTGGGAGGTTGGGGAGATTACATTATATTGTTGGTGCTACCATTTTGTGGAAATAGTTACAATGCTATCAATATTATGCCTGTATTATGTGCCTTTTTAGTAATAAAACAGTGTTGAACACAAACAAATGTACGTATATCCTGTATTTTTTGATACAGTGTCAAGGATCGTTTCATATTATGTTGTGCTCTGTAGTTTTCTAGGAGGAAGAAAACCAGATTTTCTAGTAAAACCAGTAGTTAGTGATTGCTACTGTTCTGTAAATCTACCTTTCGCTTTCCAGGACAGCGACACACAAATCTAGCTAATTATTCATATTTACAAGTACTAGTCCAAACACAGATCTAGATAATTATTAATCTTTACTACTGATAGTCCATTTCATTCAGGAGCTTTGGCATAGTTTATACTTGTTCAAATCATTAATATAGTTATGGTCTGCCAACTGGCCTTTGTTCTGCAAGGATGACATCATATCCACAGCAGGCTCACTTCAGCCCCACCCAGATTCCAGGTCATTGCTGTGAGGCCATATGTGAATTGGTTGTTCAACTTCAGGTAAGATTCCAGTGCACACATTTACATACAATTTGCTTTTATAAGATTATTTTGCTTTAGGAGTCGGATGTACTGTAGAAGAATGGTGTGTACTGATCAACACTGGGAGGGATGTTATGATTGATATTGTCTATTGCACCCAAAAATTGACTGCTTAATAGTGTCTGATATCCAATTCTTTCTACATGGCTCTGAGAGATTGTATTCTATTTCATTCTTGTATTTCAGCTACATTTAGGGCGTTAGGCTATTGTATCTATTGATTTATTATAGTAGTAGGGTAAGAGAAGTTTATTTAATTTATTATTAGTATTTTTTTTACACAAGATAAGTGTCCAGAAGACTGTTGGAATGGCAACTTTATCGGTAAGCTCTCCACTGCTGTATAATGCATCCATTGATTATGAAATTGATTTTACTGCATTCCAGTAACTTATAACAAAGTATGTATAAATATAATTTCTACATTTACTTAGTACAAATAGTAGCACCAGGACCCCTCTGTTTTAACCTTGGCCCAGGCTAGTAAATAACTTGCAGCTGCCAAATTTTGATTTTATTATCCTGTTGTTGCAGTAACTTTCCCGCTCAGCCCAAAATTCTAACCTGTATCGTGTTCGAAGTTGAAAATGTCAGATTCAATTTGCTTGCCTGTGTCAATGCTGTTCCATGTACAGGACGTTCCATGAATTATAATCTGCATGACAATTCGTACTTCCTGTTGCTGCAGGATAGTTTTCTGCTGTGTGAACCTGACTCAGATAAAAACACGTCATCTGTATGATGTCCTGAATAGTTTCGTGGACCAAACGTTCAGCAGACAAAACGCGGAAGCATCAACAAATCAACACACTGATAGAAGTCAGATGACCCTGTATGAAATGTATGTGAGCAGGATGTGTTTCTGTGCAGAGTGCAATGAGAGGCAGTGTCAAGCCAAAAGCAGACTTCAATGTCAAGGATGACGTTGCGGCTCTTAGCAAGGCCATGAAGGGACTGGGTAAGTAATACTGACCCCTTATAGACCCGAAATACTAGCCGGTTCAAAAGATATGATCAACCTGCTTGTCTTGGATCCCTTACAACCGGCCAGCCCAATAAAAAACAGCAAATGTATGTTAAAATATTTTAAATAGTTGTTGAACCCATGCCTGGTTTTGACGCAACCCTGGCCTGTTTGGTATGTGTGTGTGGTATGTCGTATAGCCAACCTGTCGTTCTGTCCCTCTGTAGGTACAAATGAGAAAACCCTGATCCAAGTTTTGACTCACAGGAGTAGCGATCAACGGCAACTAATCTGTAAAGCTTACCAGGAAGCCACTGGCAAAGTAGGACCTTAACTCATTCTCTAAGAGACTCAAAACTTGAGTGACAGGGTTAGGGGTTAGGTAAAATAGATTTTAATGTTTAAATGGTAACTGTCTTTACTAAATTGCTGGCCCTCAACTTGATAGTAAAACCTGTGTGTGTTTGTTTGATAAAACTGGTAATTGGGCATTACAGTTGGTCTTACACTTTGGTTTATGTTTTACGTTTAGACATTGTGGGTTATGTTTAGGGTTTGGCGTAAGGACTAGGTTTAGGCATAATGGTTTTGTTATTGAGGTTGAGGTTAGGGTTAGGTTGGGGTAAGGGTTACGTTTGGGGCTATGGCACAGGGAACTTTTCTGGGCTTCTGGTGTTTCAAAGGATAGAAAAACAAACCTGTGTGTGTTACATTTGTCCTCCTGTATTGGCTGTAGATGCTGGTAAAGGACCTGAAAGGGGAGACCAGTGAGAACTTAAAGGATCTTCTAGTCGCACTCGTCACACCCCTTGCGGTCTACCACTGCCAACAGGTCATGAAGGCCCTGAAGGTGAGTTAGCTTTAGATTTTACATGTTCCTGGCTAATCTTAATGAAATTACTTAAGTGCTCAACATTGACTACAGCATTATTTGTGTTTCAGGGAGTTGGTACTAAAGACAGTGTCCTAATTGAAATCTTCACCTCCACATCAAATAAACAAATTAAAGAGTTGTCAGATGCATATTCAAAAGGTAGCAATTTGTCCTATCTGATTGGCTTACCTGTTTAAATATTTGAATATACGTGAAATAAAAAATAAAATGCACCTAATTTGTGTTGTCATCAAACCTTATTGAGATGATTTAATAGTTAGAGACACTTTTTCGTTTTTAAGAAACTCAAAGGACGTTGACTGAAGACCTGAAGAATGAGATTTCGGGAGATTTTGCCAGCGCTGTTTTGATTCTTGCCGAGGTATTGAGCAAATGAAACATATAATCTGTAGTTTTTGTCGTCATCTTTAGAATGGGCCTGTTGTATCTCATAGTGTGTTTGTCTTTAAATTAAGGGAAAGCGAGATGAGAGCACAAACGTGGATGCTGCCAAGGCTAAAGAGGATGCCAAGGTGCCAGGACTTTTGTTTCTCAGATGTCATTACACAGCTATTAAGAAGCATTTATAACAACATTGATTTCAACATGTAGTGTATGACAGCACTATAAAAACATTTAATATAACAACATTATAAAAACAATATGTCAACATTATATAAACATGTAATGTATAACAACATTATAAAAACATAATGTCATAAACAAATTATATTATGTTGTGTTTGATAACATTATAACAACATTTTCTGTATAACAACAGGTAGTGTATAACAACACTAACAACATTTTCTGTATAACAACATGTAGTGTAAAACAACACTAACAACATATAGTGTATAACAAAATTACATCATTATAATAACATTGTAATTACATGTAGTATTTAGCAACACTATAACACCATGTAGTGTATAGCTAAACTAACAATATGTGGTGTATAATAACATAAAAATAAAGTTATAACAACATAAAGTTTAACATCAGAACAACATAAGTATACATGTAACAACATAACAACAGCATAAGCCAGTCTTTCTAGACTTTTTAGGAGGTGTGATGACTCTAACTTAGTGCTAAATATACAGTCGACCATACTACCCACCCTACTCAGTCCCAGATTATAAAGGAGTATACTGTCAGTATCTGGAGGTACCTGTACTTTGAACTTCGATCATGTTTTATTGTCCGTGTTTTATAGTTGAAAGTACCTTAACTTACTGTATCACCTGATCGTATGGAGATGATAATGTTTAAAAAATATGTCCACATGTAAGGTGCTGAGTGTCAAATGAAACAGTCTGGAGGTCTTTAATCACAAACCAGTGTCATTAAGGTCCACAAGGTGCTGATAGACCCCAGATATTCTCTGTCCAATGCATTGTACAATACTCCAGCCCACCCTAGCAGGACCTGCAGGCTGGCCTACAGACAAAATTGTAGGAATGGTACTGAGTGCCTGGATATATGTGTATAGTGCAGCACATATTAACTCATCTCACATGAATTGTACTTTTTAAAATGGTGTTTGTTGGCAGTTTATTTGCATGTTTAATCATGTGTCACAACATTTTTAGTCATGATAATAAAGCCATTATGTTTTTTTGTTACTGCATCTAAATACCTCTTTCTTTACTCTCTCTGTTAGATACTTTACAATGCCGGGGAGAAGAAATTGGGAACAGATGAATCCAAATTCATTGACATCCTGTGTCACAGAAGCATCCCTCAGCTCCGACAAAGTAAACACAACAGTTTTTGCCGTTATCGCTTTTTTGAATCTTTGTGAACAGTGCTGTTGTGTCATTCTCAGCTCTGGTGGACTACAACACCATCAGTGGGAGGAGCCTGCAGGAGAGCATCGAGCGAGAGATGTCTGGGAGTCTAGAGCACCTGCTGGTGGCTATAGGTACTGATCACTCAGAACTCTGTTCTGCTGTTTCCTTTTTAAAAACTGCTGTGACCAGTAGCATAAATTGGCCAAGAACTTTTATCATCAGTGTTATTGTCTATGTTACTGTACATAACTACAAGTGATGATCTTGTTTCTGTCCTCCAGTGAAATGTGTGCAGAGTGTACCGGCATACCTTGCTGAACATCTCCACAAAAGCATGAAGGTAGAAAGAGTAACATATTTTTGGTCGTAGAAATTGCAACATAATCGGGTGATAGTTGCTTTATGTGAGGAGAAATGGTCTTACAACAGACAAAAACATTATACAGTGGAATAATGTTAATAATTATTATAATACCTAATAGGATAAGTACACAATAATAAATTGAATACTTAATACATTAAGTATACGATAATAATTATTATAATACTTAATATGATAAGTATACAATAATCAAAATTATAATACCAAATACAATAAATATACAATAATTATTATTATTATACCTAATATGATAAATATACAGTAATAATAAGATATGTATACAATAATATATATAATACTGAATACGATAATAATAATTATAATATTGAATGCAATAAGTATGCCATAATAATAATTATAATACCTAATATGATAACTATATGATAATAATAATAATTATAGTACTGAATACAATAAGTATACGATAATAATAATTATAATACCTAATACGATGACTATATGATAATAATAATAATTATAGTGCTGAATATGATAAGTATACGATAGTAATAATTATAATACCTAATACGATAAATATATAATAATAATTATTATAATAACTAATATGATAACTATATGATAATAATAATTACAATACCTAATACAATAAGTATACAATAATGATATCTGTAATATCTAATATGATACAATAATTATCATACCTAATAAGATATGTATACAATAATTATATTACGAATAAGAGTAAGATAATAATACACTCCTTCTCCATTGCTTTATCACTTCCCTGTTTCCTCACCACAATATTTTGCTTCAACAGTTGTTTTGTCACTGTGTTCTGCAGGGTGTTGGAACAGATGAAGGCACCCTGAACCGAATCATGGTGAGCCGGTCGGAGATAGACATGCTGGACATCAGATCAGAGTTCAAGAAGCTTTACAACTACTCCCTCCACTCTGCCATCCAGGTCAGATCATCCAACCTCACAATCTAACCAGTTCTAACAAACTAGTTACTCCTACCTAACTAGCTTCTAATAAATAACTGGCTTCTCCAAACTAACAAGTTATTCCTACCAAATTAGCTAATCCTAACTAGCTTTTCTTATCTAATTAGATATTCTTAACTAGCTTCTTCTACCTACCGAGCTTCTCCTGACTAGCTACTCCTACCTAACTAGCTACTCCTAATGAGCTTCTCAAAAGACACATCTGGTATAAACAGGACTTAAAACATGCTGATTGTCATTTTCAGGTGATAATTTCCATCAACTGAAGTTGCTTATCTAATGCACATTTCAAGTAAAAGGCTGTTGCCAATGTTGAATTATTGGAAATGCGGGCTGTGTTTGTTTGTGTGGGATAACTGTCATGTTCTGCTTTCTTCTCTCTGCAGTCTGATACACACGGAGACTATGAAAAGGCTCTGATAAACCTCTGTGGAGGAGATGATGCCTGATGAAGCTACAACGCGGCTCTTCCTAATCTCAGTGCTTTTTTCTGTGTTGTTACAGTTGTATTTTATGACATTATATCTACAAAATCATATTTGGTGAATGAAATGCAGTAAATACCAAGCAGCTATTTCAGACGTGTTTATTAATGTTATCATTGCTTGTTGAATTACTTGCAAAAATGTGTTTGTATTCCTTTAACGTAAACCAAATGATGTTGTTTACTGAGGAGGATGAGCTGCCAATCAAAGGTCTAGAGAAAGATGAGCTGGACAATTAGTGGTCTATGGAATGATCAGCTAGCCAGTCAGAGGTCTACTGAAATACATAATATAATGACAGACATAAGCCCATAAGCCCCTCCATTACTTCACAGAATATCGGTTGTATTGTAGTAATTGTATGTCAAATATTTATTAATCTCTACACATGCTACGGAAATTCACGTCTGCTAATCAAAACTAATCGACCTGCTCTGATGCACTAGCATTCACTAAAGAGTAAGGACTTTACTGGATGTAATATACAGGCTCACCACTAGAGGTCAGGATACACTGTTGTAGCAGGACAGAACATCCTTTGATGAAAATCCACCAATTCAGCCACAGAAAGAGAAATTATTTAATTTACAAGGATAGAAAACAGGGTTGCTATACCCTCAGAAATAGAAAATGAATCTCTGTCATAGTCTTTTGCTGCAGCCCAGTATATAGTAGATAGTACAAAAATATACAATGCACTCTGCTGTAAGAGCCGCAGTGGATAAGTGATTTAATTCATGTGGGAGAAAATATGCCTACTTTTTTTAAGAACAACTTTTAAAAACAAGCCAGTCACGCAAACCTTTCTCTGCCTTGAGCCCCCTCACATGATGTAACCTTGACATAAATACGTTTCATTATTTACAATAAGCATTCATTATGGATGTGTAGTGACCATTCATTATGGATGTGTAACTTGTGTTGTTCTTGTTCAGCAGTTAACACATCCTACCTCACAGAGGTCAGAATACGTCCAACATGTCACGCCACATATAATTATTTTGAAATAAACGGGACCTTTTCGGTTATTTAATTTCTTCACATCAGAGCCGAGGTTCATTTAAGCTTAATTAGGTGATTTAAATCAGAGATTTGGATGGTGAATTGAGAGTCCACCTGTTCTTAGGGCCGTCGCTGATGCCTTGGAAAGTGGGTGTGATTCACGTGTCCTGTGCTTAGGCAGCCCTCACTGATCCTAATAATACCAATCTACTCTATAAGTGAGGGGGACCAGGATTCCTGGTGATGGTGAAAGGTTACCCACAAGAATATGTACATATGAATGTGTTAAAATAAACTACAGAAAACCCTGACAGCTAACTTTCTAAATACAGCTCTAACTTCAACAGACCTGCTGACCCTGAGATACGGAAAGTTTATTAAAATAAAAAAAAGTGAACTTTCCGAACTTCCCAGAAAAATAATCCATAATTCCTCTATTCATGGTCATTGTGACATGTTCCATCCCATAATATACAGATGTGTCCAAGTTGCCGGTTCTGCAGTGCTGGAATCAGAGCAGTGTTACTGGGTTCCATTGTTGTTCAGATTTCCGAACAGCTTGTCAGCTTGGCATGCGGTAGCTACTCCGCTGAGCCCTGCTCAGTATAATTGTGTACGTCTGGTTAACTACTGATAAAGCCTTCCCGGAGGAACATCAATTCCCTGTGTTTTCTTCTTTTAAACAAACTTAAATGCCTCAAATGAATGTGTCTCGTAATGCAGGCTATTGTGACATAAATAATCTTGTTTAGCCTCCATATTGTACATGCTGTGAATAGTGTGTGTGTTTGTGTGTGTGTGCGCGCGCGGGCGCAATTACAGTCCTCTGCTGAACTACGATGCAGATGATGAAACATGCAAACCACTTTGAATATATTAGCACTGCTTCACTGATTGAGTTAGTGGGGAGGATGGAAATCTCATATTGGGAGATCTCAGATTGGGGGTTCTCTAGAGAAGAACAATAACAACAAATACAACAACAACATAATGTATGTGCAGTGAGGGAAAATAGTATTTGATCCCCTGCTGATTTTGTACGTCTGCCCACTGACAAAGAAATGATCAGTCTATAATTTTAATGGTAGGTTTATTTGAACAGCGAGAGACAGAATAACAACAAACAATTCCAGAAAAACGCATGTCAAAAATGTTATAAATGGATTTGCATTTTAATGAGTGAAATAAGTATTCGAGCCCTCTGCAAAACATGACTTAGTACTTGGTGGCAAAACCCTTGTTGGCAATCACAGAGGTCAGACGTTTCTTGCAGTTGGCCACCAGGTTTGCACACATCTCAGGAGGAATTTTATCCCACTCCTCTTTGCAGATCTTCTCCAAGTCATTAAGGTTTCGAGGCTGACGTTTGGCAACTCAAACCTTCAGCTCCCTCCACAGATTTCCATGGGATTAAGGTCTGGAGACTGGCTAGGCCACTACAGGACCTTAATGTACTTCTTCTTGAGCCACTCCTTTGTTGCCTTGGCCGTGTGTTTTGGGTCATTGTCATGCTGGAATACCCATCCACGACCCATTTTCAATGCCCTGGCTGAGGGAAGGAGGTTCTCACCCAAGATTTGACGGTACATGGCCCCGTCCATTGTCCCTTTGATGCGGTGAAGTTGTCCTGTCCCCTTAGCAGAAAAACACCCCCAAAGCATAATGTTTCCAACTCCATGTTTGATGGTGGGGATGGTGTTCTTGGGGTCATAGGCAGCATTTCTCCTCCTCCAAACATGGCAAGTTTAATTGAAGCCAAAGAGCTAGATTTTGGTCTCATCTGACCACAACACTTTCACCCAGTTCTCCTCTGAATCATTTAGATGTTCATTGGCAAACTTCAGACGGGCCTGTACATGTGCTTTCTTGAGCAGGGGGGACCTTGCGGGCGCTGCAGGATTTCAGTCCTTCACAGCGTAGTGTTACCAATTGTTTCCTTGGTGACTATGGTCCCAGCTGCCTTGAGATCATTGACAAGATCCTCCGGTGTAGTTCTGGGCTGATTCCTCACCGTTCTCATGATCATTGCAAGTCCAGGAGGTGAGATCTTGCATGGAGCCCCAGACCAAGGGAGATAGACAGTTCTTTTGTGTTTCTTCCATTTGTGAATAATCGTACCAACTGTTGTCACCTTCTCCCCAAGCTGCTTGGCGATGGTCTTGTAGCCCATTCCAGCATTGTGTAGGTCTACAATCTTGTCCCTGACATCCTTGGACATCTCTTTGGTCTTGGCCAAGGTGGAGAGTTTGGAATCTGATTGATTGATTGTTTCTGTGGACAGGTGTCTTTTACACGGGTAACAAGCTGAGATTAGGAGCACTCCCTTTAAGAGTATGCTCCTAATCTCAGTTTGTTACCTGTATAAAAGACACCTGGGAGCCAGAAATCTTTCTGATTGAGAGGGGATCAAATACTTATTTCACTCATTAAAATGCAAATCAATTTATAACATTTTTGACATGCGTTTTTCTGGATTTTTTTGTTGTTATTTTGTCTCTCACTGTTCAAATAAACCTACCATTAAAATTATAGACTGATCATTTCTTTGTCAGTGGGCAAATGTACAAAATCAGCAAGGGATCAAATAATTTTTTCCCTCACTGTATATATATACACACCGATCAGCCATAACATTATGACCACTGACAGGTGAAGTGAGTAACACTGATAATCTCGTTATCATGGCACCTGTCAGTGGGTGGGATATATTAGGCAGCAAGTGAATATTCTGTCCTCAAAGTTAATGTGTTAGAAGCAGGAAAAATGGATAAGCGTAAGGATCTGAGCGACTTAGACAAGGGCCAAATTATGATGGCTAGACGACTGGGTCAGAGCATTGCCAAAACTGCAGCCCTTGTGGGGTGTTCCTGGTCTGCAGTGGTCAGTACCTATCAAACGTGGTCCAAGGAAGGAAAAGCAGTGAACCGGCAACAGGGTCATGGGCGGCCAAGGCTCAATGATGCACGTGGGGAGCAAAGGCTGGCCCGTGTGGTCCAATCCAACAGTCGAGCTACTGTAGCTCAAATTGCTGAAAAAGTTAATGCTGGTACTGATAGAAAGGTGTCAGAACACACAGTGGATCGCAGTTTGTTGTGTATGGGGCTGTGTAGCCGCAGACCAGTCAGGGTGCCCATGCTGACCCCTTTCCACTGTCGAAAGCGTCTAGAATGGGCACGTGAGCATCAGAACTGGACCACGGAGCAATGGAAGAGGGTGGCCTGGTCTGATGAATTACATTTTCTTTTAAATCACATGGATGTTCTGCTGGGAAACCTTGGGTCCTGCCATTCATGTGGATGTTACTTTGACACGTACCACCTACCTAAGCATTGTTGCAGACCATGTGCACCCTTTCATGGCAACGTTATTCTCTGATGGCACTGGCCTCTTTCAGCAGGATAATGCGCACTGCCACAAAACAAAAATTGGTTCAGGAATGGTTTGAGGAACACAACGAGTTCAAGGTGTTGACTTGGGCACCAAATTCCCCAGATCTCAATCCATTCGACTATCTGTGGGATGTGCTGGACATACAAGTCTGATCCATGGAGGCCCCACCTTGCAACTTACTGGACAAAGGATCTGCTGCTCAAGTGTTGGTGCCAGATCTCACAGCACACCTTCAGAGGTCTAGTGGAGTCCATGCCTCGACGGGTCAGGGCTGTTTTGGCGGCAAAAGGGGGACCTACACAATATTAGGCAGGTGGTCATAATGTTATGCCTGAGGATATATACTGTGGATATAAAAAGTCTACACACCCCTGTTAAAATGCCAGGTTCTTGTGATGTAAAAGAATGAGACAAAGATAAATCATGTCAGAACTTTTTCCACCTTTAATGTGACCTACAACGTGAACAATTCAATTGAAAAACAAACTGAAATCTTTGAGGGGGAAAAATAAAAAATAAAAAACTCAACCTGGTTGCATAAGTGTGCACACCCTTAAACTAATACTTTGTTGAAGCACCTTTTGATTTTATTACAGCACTCAGTCTTTTTGGGTTGGAGTCTATTAGCATGGCACATCTTGACGTGGCAATATTTGCCCACTCTTTGCAAAAGCGCTCCAAATCTGTCAGATTGCAAGGACATCTCCTGTGCACAGCCCCCTTCAGATCACCCCACAGATGTTCAATTGGATTCAGGTCTGGGCTCTGGCTGGGCCATTCCAAAACGTTAATCTTCTTCTGGTGAAGCCATGTTTTTGTGGATTTGGATGTGTGCTTTGGGTCGTTGTCGTGCTGAAAGGTGAACTTCCTCTTCATCTTCAGCTTTCTAATGGACGCCTGAAGGTTTTGTGCCAAAATTGCCTGGTATTTGGAACTGTTCATAATTCCCTCCACCCTGACTAAGGCCCC
>JACXGI010019961.1:0-11576 GCA_016801175.1 Esox masquinongy | reverse complement strand
GGCAGCCAGTGTAAAGAGGCTAGTACTGGAGTAATGTGTTCAAATTTTTTTGTTCTAGTTAGGATTCTAGCAGCCGTGTGCAGCACTAATTGAAGTTTATTTATTGATTTATCAGGGTAACCGGAAAGAAGAGCATTGCAGTAATCTAATCTAGAAGTAACAAAAGCGTGGATTAGTTTTTCTGCATCAGTTTTTGATATAAAGTTTCTGATTTTTGCAATGTTTCGAAGATGAAAATAAGCAACTATTGAGACATATTTTACATGTTCATCAAAGGAGAGGTCAGGGTCAAGGGTAACACCGAGGTTTCTTACAGTTTTTTGGGATACAACCATGCAGCCGTCGAGGTTCACAGTGAGATCTGCCAACAAAGCTCTTTGTTTCTTGGGTCCTTAAACGAGCATTTCTGTTTTTCTTGAGTTTAAAAGCAAGAAGTTCTCTGTCATCCACTTCCTAATATCTGAAACCCATGCTTCCAAAGTAGCTAATTTTGGGGCTTCTCCATGCTTCATTGAAATATATAACTGTATGTCATCAGCATAACAGTGAAAATTAACATTGTGATTCCGGATTACATCACCCAGAGGCAGCATATATAGTGAGAACAATAATGGGCCCAGAACCGAGCCTTGAGGAACACCAAAACATAACTTTGATTTGTCAGAGGATATGCCATCCACACATACAAACTGATATCTTTCAGATAAATAAGATTTAAACCAGGCTAGAACATGTCCACGTAGCCCAATATGGGTTTCCAGTCTCTCTAAGAGAAGGGAGTGATCCTTGTCTGTCTTTTGTTTCCTTCCCAGGTGCGGTGTGTTGCTGCAACGAGATGGGCGTGGTCGTTACCTCCACCAGCCAATCCCGAGCGGCTCACCGGCCTATAAAGACCATCAGTTTGTGTGTGAAAGCTAGCTTAGCGCAGCATATTGTTGTGTTTGATGTGTGTCTGAGAGTGAGTGAGACAGAACGATAGACTTCGATTATTAGAGTTAGATTAGGTTTGAGAGTGTGAAAGAGTGGCTTGGTCTTCCCTCATCTTAGTCCCCTGTGGAGTAGGGCTAGGAAGATACCCTGGGGTTCACATACGCCCATAGATAACCCACTGTTATATACACTACGTTAGAAGCCAGTTGCTGTCGCCCAGTGTTATTGTAGCAGTGAGGTCAGAGTTCTGCTAGGGAAGTTTTGGTTAGGCAGGTATAGAGGTGTAGGGAAGTACAGGGTCCTTTGTATTTGTTTTCTTTGATTTGACAGACAGCTGGCATTGCCCTACTCCTGCTTGTTAACTACCCTCTTTCCCTATTGTTTGTTACATTGTATGGTTTGCGATTTACTTTAATTAAATACCCAAAACATTGGGCTAGCCCATCAGCCTGGTTGTCCGACTTCCTTCCTTGCACCCACTACCCCCGTGTTGCTGCCATCACCGGGAGTATACAAGCAGTGGGGTGTTGCGTGCGCCTCCCTCGGAAGGCGTCCGTAACATAGTGGGGGCTCGTCCGGGATCCTTAATCCCAGCCCCATTGCTCTGAGCTCTCGGTAGGTGGTGCTAAGGTGTGGTGGTAAGTAGGATTGTGAGTTTGGGGGGGGGTGTTGTGTTGGTTTTCTGGCTGTGTTTTGG
This sequence comes from Esox masquinongy, assembly GCA_016801175.1. NCBI lineage: Eukaryota > Metazoa > Chordata > Actinopteri > Esociformes > Esocidae > Esox > Esox masquinongy. The sequence goes on along the minus strand of JACXGI010019961.1, from coordinate 9,949 downwards.
TGTTGCTACCTGTTTGGGCTCTAAAGCTGCTGTGGGCACAAAATGGCTGCCTCTGCTGTCTCCATGTTTATCGCAGTGCCCTCTGCTGGTGGGTTGGTAGGCTTGAGGAAGGTAGACCTCTACGCCATAGCTGACCATTACCAGCTCCAGGTCCCTAAGCAGGCCCGTAAAGCTGAGCTTTTGGCTCTAATCAGGGAAGGATTGGTTGAGAGCGGCATTCTGTCCCTAAAGGATGAGAGTGTAGCGTCAGATGAGGAGACGGATAGTCCACCTGTTGCTAAGTCTGTGGACGGCATAGAGGAAGGGGCTGTTCCTACACCCTTTACCTTGCCCCGATTCGACCCGTTATCTCCTGCTTCCTCCGTTCACTCAGATGGGTCTGCGAAAATGAAGCTGAGGCTGGCACGTCTGAAAATGGAATTAAAGGAAAAGGAAAGTATTAGACAGAGGGAGTTTGACCTGGAAATCAGACGTATGGAGATAGAGAAAGAGGTGAGAATTCGACAGCTGGAGCTAGAGGCGGGCTTCAGCGCGTCCTCTCAACCTCCTCGGGAGGCTCAGTTTGAGGTAAGCAATATTGCCTTAGTGCCGCCTTTTCGGGAGACCGAAGTAGATTCTTACTTTGCTGCATTTGAACGTGTGGCTGCTGCTTTACACTGGCCAAAGGATGTTTGGTCCCTTCTGCTACAGTGTAAACTGTCAGGAAAAGCTCAGGAGGTGGTAGCTGCTCTCTCCCTAGAAGACAGTTTGCATTATGACATAGTCAAAGCAACTGTGTTGCGTGCTTATGAGTTGGTGCCTGAAGCGTATAGGCAGCACTTCAGGAATCACAAAAAGCCCCCTCATCGTACATTTGTTGAGTTTGCCAGAGACAAAGAGTCTCTGTTTGACCGCTGGTGTTCAGCCAGCAAAGCCACTACCGTCGCTGAAATTAGGGAGTTAGTACTATTAGAGGATTTTAAGAACAACCTACCTGACAGAATCGTAGTTCATCTGAATGAACAGAAGGTGGTGACGTTGGCGCAGGCCGCAGTATTGGCCGACGAATATGCTCTAACCCACAAAACTGTGTTCAGTCTTCCTCGTTTCGAGGGAAGAACGAGTACGTCTTCGATGCCTCGATCGGGTCGTTTTTCTACGTGAATGTTTTTACTGCCATCGGGTAGGTCATGTGATTGCGGACTGTCCCGTTCTGAAAAATAAGCCGAAACAGTCCCTATCACCACCCCCTAAAACAAAGAGTGTGGCTTTCGTTCAATCTGTGACTTGTCCGAAGGACGTGCTTATTAGCTCAGCATTGGCTAAACCAGACCCTGCTTACGCCCTGTTTGTGTCTGCCGGCTGCGTTTCCTTAACTGGGGACCACGCTGACCAAAAGCCAATACAGATCTTACGGGACACCGGTGCGGCACAGTCGATTGTCGTTACGGATGTTTTACCTTGGTCGCATGATTCGTATGCTGGCTCACATGTTATCTTGACAGGTATTAACACACAAACAGTCTCTGTGCCAATACACTGGGTCCACATAGAGTCCGAATTGGTCTCAGGACGTTTCCGGGTTGGTGTTGTGCCTACACTCCCGGTGAAAGGCATAGCATTGCTACTGGGGAACGACATCGCTGGAGGTGTCGTGTCTCCAGTGTTAGAGATAGCGGACAGCCCGCTGACCGAAAACACAGACGATAAATTGGGTCAGGTATTTCCCCATGTTTTCTCTGCTTGTGTGCTAACCAGGGCGCAGTCCCGCAAGCTGGGCGACGTGGTGGATTTGTCTAATTCTGTCTTTGAGAGCGTTAGGACAGAGAAAAACAAATCTTGTCGTCCTTCTACCGAGCCTACGGTTGCTACCCCCGTAGAGTCGGAAACGCCCCAATTACATGACGTTCTTTTGTCCGTCACCCCAGAGAAGGTGATTGAGTTTCAACAGGATGACCCCACTCTACGTAAGTGTTTTGCTTCGGTTGTTTCCGCTAAAGAAGCTCAATCTAGAAAAGCTACCTATTACATGGAAGCTGGTGTTCTAATGCGTAAGTGGGCAGCGCATGACACGGTAGGCGACTGGAGTGCATTGCCACAGGTGGTTGTACCTACCCCGTTCCGACAGCAGGTGCTGTCACTTGCACATGACCAGGCGTGGTCTGGACATCTAGGGATCACCAAGACCTATGATCGAGTCCTCCGACATTTCTTCTGGCCACGTTTGAAATCCAGTGTTGTCAAATACTGTAAAACATGTCATGTATGTCAACTTACTGGCAAAGCTAATCAAACACTTCCCCGAGCACCGCTCTGTCCCATTCCTGTGGTCGGGGAACCGTTTGACCGCGTGCTGATAGATTGTGTGGGTCCATTGCCAAAAACAAAGTCGGGCAACCAGTTTTTATTAACAATCATGTGCTGTGTTTCCCGATACCCAGAGGCTATTCCTCTCCGAACAATTACAGCTAAAGCCGTGATAAAGGCACTAGTTAAGTTCTTCTCCACGTTTCGGCTCCCGAAAGTAGTTCAGTCTGATCAAGGAACCAACTTCACATCCAAACTGTTTGCTAATATCTTGGAAGACTCTGTCCATTTCACATCAGGTCTCCAGCCCGTATCATCCGGAAAGTCAAGGCGCTCTTGAACGCTGGCATCAGACTCTCAAATCGATGCTGTGTAAGTATTGTATGGACAGCAAAACTGACTGGGATGAGGGCGTTCCTTATGTTTTATTTGCTATTAAGGAAACAGTTCAAGAATCGTTGGGGTTTAGCCCAGCTGATCTAGTATTTGGACACACTCCACGCAGTCCACTAAAAGTGTTACAGCAGCACATCCTATCCCCTACACCGAGTAGTGCCCCTAAAAACGTTATAGGGTTATAATTTACAGATCCATCACGTGAAGGGTTCGGCGAATGTAGTCGCCGACGCCCTTTCACGTGCATAGGGAGGGCCTAGAGTACGTTTTGGATTTCTTTGACGCAAACTGGGAGATTGTTACGGACGCCTCCCTCGGAAGGCGTCCGTAACAATGTTGAACTGAAAGAAACGGAAATTATTTAAGACGCGCTGGATTATTTACACGGTATTATGGTGCGTATTATTAACATGATATCAATATTTCATTTTTTTGTGAATACCGGTATATCGCGACACCCCTAGTTCAAACCCCATGCCTCGGCAGTACATGTGCACGGGAGGAAGTGGCCTAGACTGCAGGAGCATCTTTGGCCACACAGCAACACCCTGGGGAGGTAGCCAAGGGAGATCCAGTGGACTAACAACCCTTACACTTCTTAGCCTAGTAATAGTAAAAAGCAGTGAACAAAGTCAATTACTCAGGTGAAACATAGGGAAATACCTTTACCACCTTTGGTTAAAAGGCTACAGTAACCTGTGTTCTATACACAAGCATCTTACATATTTTTGTATTGCATATCTCTTGACTTTTACATCGCGGTCCGAGACAACTTTGGTATTGGTTGTATGTTTGTGTTATTTTTAGTGTGTTATCAATCCAACAGGTAAATTTACTGAGACACTCCTTCATTAAGACTACAAGCTGTTGGCCATCACTGACCTAAAGTATCCTATAAATGTTTGCACGTTGTCTTTGTATGATAATTTTGATGATGGCAAAAACATTACATTTTAACTTTGGTATGTATAGAAATGTTTAATGGTGAACGAGTGCCATTTTCTTGCCACTAAATTACTTTTTCAAATGTTTTTTCCTCAGATTTAGAGAGAACATGTACCCTCTTGTCATGAAGACCCTCTTTTCTCTTGATATCTGAAGATGTGCAGCAGACAGAATTAAGTCTCAGGATAAAGATGCCAAAAGGTTGTTCTTACATATCAACACCTGGGGACTGCTTCTACCGTGTTCAATATTCAGGAGCAATGCACAGAGAGAGCTGGCCCCTAGTTCAGGAATACTTTATTCTGGAACTGTTTACTTGACAACATTAAGAATTGCATTAAGATCTCTAAACATTATAACAACAAGACACTGCCTTGACTATTTACATCATAGACCCCCATGGCTGTTAGTTGATGATTGATAATGATTTCATAAAGTTAATGATGAAATCATTATCTTTATGAAATCATGATAATGATTTCATAAAGTTCCAATGCCCATAGTTGTGAAGACAGTGTTGATTCTGTTTGGCCAAAGCATCCTGCTAAAAATCAGAAGTAGTTGTGTGTGTCAATAAATGCATCGTCATGAGATTTAAGTGAGCAGTCTCTTGTTTGGAAAGGATTGGGGAATGGAAGAGCTTCTCTGGTTCAATGTCACTGAGAATAAACCTCTGCAAAGTTGTTGCTCACCATCCAAAGGGCCAATGACTCAAACATGTATGTCCAGGACGTTGGCTTGTGTGATGATGATCCTCCTGACTTGTAGAGGGATGTATATGAAAGTGTTTGCCCAGGGTTCTGTCCTTCAAACCCAGAGATGTGTGAGGAAGCCTAATAGATCCATAACTGGATGCAACACCGTCTCTGTAAACACAGGCAACATATGTTTACGTAATTGATTAATTAGGTGGCATTTCTGTACATTAGGAATATTTGTTATTGTTAATAACTGTTGTTTGTAATACATTTGAAAATGAAATGCATGCGTGTGATTTGGGAATACTTACTTTAGAACAATGCGTTGGAGATGATGTACTGTACAGTAACAGGTGAGTCAGATCAACTAAACTGGGATGTCAAACATGGCACAAACTGATAGCAAGAGAGTACAGATAGGGACAACAGTAGGGAGGAGAGGTCACATGACTGTCAGGGAAAAATATTGTTTCACTGAATTCTAAAACAGGCTGCTTTTTGCTGGATGTTTAGTTACCAGGCCATACACACAACAATGTTCCCTACACACAACAATGTTCCCATATAACATGGGTACTATTGCAAACAAGACAGTAAACCAACAGAAAAGCCACTGTGAGTACTTGGCTTCACAACTAAAGGCATAACCGTTATCTAGCTAGCTAAAGCCAGCTTTACCTAGTTCATGAATGTAACAGACACTTAATGTTTACACAGAACGTTCTGCACAACACCTTAAACCAGTGTATGCATTTGGACACAGCCTGTTAGCATACAAGTAAGAGCAAACTAGACAATCTAGCTACTTGATTATAAAACAATTAAAGCCACTTGCAGTAACCATCAAGCAAGCGAGCTAACCAGCTGTAGTTAGATAAAAGTTGCTCCCATTCAACGTAGAGCTTCAGAGTGAAAATGTCATTTTAGCTTGATTACTAACACAACATCTAGTTAATAATACACAGCACTAAAACAATCTTATTACATGTTGTAAGCCAAAGTCATAAGAAAATGCCCAACATACTTACAGATAGTGCAGTTTGGCCAGCAGTTTTACTTGCTGCTGTTCTTGTTATTTTTCTGTGTTTCAAAGTTGACCTCCTCAGTGATTGGTTGAAATCTAGCAATGTGATTGATGCAAAATCCAAATAAGCAATTAAAACTAAACAGACGTTAATGGCGTAAAGTGATACTGAACGCTGTAAGTTACGGCCCTTATTGACATCAACAATGGCGTCGCAAATGCCGTGTAGAACAGGGGAAATGGCATTTTGGACGGCAACATGAGTAAGTGAAGATGCCATAAATTATGGCGCTTATTGCAGCACTTAGACGGCGTCACAAACGCTGTTTTACAACAGAGAAAACACCGTTTTGGAGAGCGGTTTACTGCGGCAACGGCGTTTTGGATGGCGGTTTACTGGGGAATGGCGTATTTTGCGAGTCACTGGACAACGTGGGACGCAGTAATGTGTCATGTTTTTGTCTCACTTGGCCTTTCATAACAATCGCGTTCTGAACGCATGAATTCTGACCCCTTTGGCGTTCCATAGTTTACTGGGGGAACGGCGTTTTGGACAGCGGTTTATTGGGGAACGGCATATTTTGCGTGTCATTGGACGACATGGACACATGTCATGTTTTTGACTCACTTGGCCTTCCATAACAATCATGTTCTGAACGCATGAATTCTGACCCCTTTGGCGTTCCATAATTTAACAGGCGCGGGCATTTGCTTAACAGCCGTAGGCGCTTGCTTAGCAGGTGCTTAACAATCGCGTTCTGAATGCATGAATTCTGACCCCTTTGGTGTTCCATACACGAGAACTTGTCGAACAAAGGAAAATGTCTCAAAAATGTGTAAATATAAAATTCAGATGCGTAAATAATATTAAGATTTGTAAATGTAAATCAACACTTTAAGCAACAGTTGTAAATGTTTTACAGATGTGTTTTATTTGTGAAATATGTTTTTACATATTCATACATTTTATTTATATTTGTGAAACATGTTTACATATTTACAGATAATGTTTTTATTTACAAAATATTTTTTCACATTTATTGAGACACATCTAACTCCATAATAACCAGTTGAACACGTTTTGCGGGATCAATCAATGTTACAGTTTACACTGCTGGCCAAAAATGTAATTTGCATTTTACCTTATGGGTTTTGTACTGCGCCTTTGGAAAGGGTTTCTAAACCATTGCTTTCTTCAATATGATTGGGCTACATCTCTACATTATACGCTAAAGGTCTGTCAGATATTCAGTCTTTCCAATTAATCCACTAACCCTCGATCTTACAGAATCTGGCAGTTTATCTGAACATAACCCTAAATCGAATGATGTGTTAGCCTTTTCTGTTATTTGTTTTATTCATGTTTTTAATTGCTTCAAAACATTGTTGAAAAATAAAAGACAATTTCTCAAAAAGGGTATTGACATTGTCATATATAAAAATCAAGATATCCGTAGCTTTTTGCACGTACACTAAATCTGCAGTAGTCTGATGAAAATAAACTATGATCATACACCTGGGGGGTATTCCATCAAGGCAGATAAAGGACAATCCAGGCTTATTTCAATAAGTCTGGCTAATTTAAGTGAGAGTTCTGTTCCATTACTGTGGCTTATAGAAGTCCCTGCTCAGTAATCAAGGTAACGTATACCTCTGAACTAGCCTGCTCCCTCGCAGGTTAACTGTCAAGCTTAATTTAGCTGTGTTTCAAGGAATGTCCAACAGGCAGAAACAGAATCCCAAAAGACCGTTCTGTGTATTTTCTCGCTCGCATCACTTTTGTCCTGTCTGTGCTTTTCTTAAACATAAGATCAGACTTTTTTCTGTCATTGTGACCAAGCATGAATTGACGTGTTTAATTTAGTTCCAAAGAACATATCAATAAAAATAAACAAATTAAGAAAAGCATGATACCACTTTCACTGTCTTCAAAAGCCAATAGATAATTGACATAGGCCAAGAGCCTAGACTATGGCTGAATCTCAAATTGCATACTACATACTACGTACTACAAGTACCTACAGTAAGTACTTTGCGGATGATGGTAAAGTACGTATTGTTTAGTATATAGTAAGCGAGTATGCCAGTATTGGGACTGATTGGGACCTACGTTGTCATAATATTGTGTCTCAACATTACATTTAATCACGCATTAACATCACACCAAGTTTGAGTATTTTGCTAGACATCATTAAGCATTGTGTTAAACTGACTATCATTTCTTATAAAGTTTACTTCCACCACAAATAGCATCTATGAACTGTATGGCTTTTGCCACTGGCTCTTTTAAAAGCTTATAAGCCAGTAAGACTAGTATCTTACTGCTTGGAGTAGTCATGAGAATTAAGCAATTGCTAGCGAGACTGAAGACAAACTTTACACTGCCAAAGCAATTTCATTTTAGGGCATAACAATGTTCGACATTGATGCAGTAACTATCAATATAGGTGACGATAACTAACTTTTTCGTCAAGTGAAAAGACGAGAGAATCGTCTTTCACTGCGCAAGTAGTTGTGGTCTATATTACCCCAAAAAGCATGCATGGATGCATATTTCGAAAATCCACCAGAAATAGTAGACCATCCGGGAACATTTGGCATACTATTTTCAGCGTACAATGGTTTGAGACATAGTAATCTTCTCGCATACTAATCTGGCATACAATATAGTATGCGAGTACGTGATTTGAGATTCTCCATTGGGCTTCCCTGATGAGTATCTGTGCGAGAGGTACAGGTTCAGTAGGCCCAGCAAAGTTTACCTGTGCAGGCTTCTGGAACCACACATAAGGAAGGACACAATGTGGCCAAGCCTTGACCACTGTTTGCAGTCTGTCTGCGTAGCTCGGCGTTTTTTGAGGGAAATTCTTGTACAGTGTTGGTGATGCCGAAGGTCTTGCGAAGGCAACTGCATGCCAGGAAAGAAGAGTATGCCTTGATCTAAAGCAGTACCTGAATATTTTCATCACTTTCCCTGGTCATCTTGAAACACAAAGAATCAAGGAGGCATTTTATTCAATTGCAGGTATGTGACCGTTAAAATAAATGTAAAGTAGCTTACAGGCTGACAAGCCTCTGTATTAACATAATCTTCTTTTTCAGGCTTCCCCAATGTTATAGGCACAATAGACTGTACCCATGTGCATGCCAGTCCCCATTTGGACCTGTGGATGCAGGCTATGTCAGTTGGAAATCTTTCCATAGCCTAAACATACAGGCATCTACTGGGGGCATCTGTACACAAATAATCAGGCAGAATATTAGTAATTGGATTTGGATGAAATGTGCACATCTGTGAAAATAGATCAAATAAGTTTGGATGTCAACACTTCTGGATTCAAATCCCATTACCCCTGCAGTTGTTCATAGAAATGTCAATTTCAATGTCTGCCTCACAAAAGTAGTAACTGTACTGAACAGAGATAATGTTTCTCTTTACCTTATCAGCACAGATCAATCAGAAAATATCTGGTATTTCCTTTCCTAACAAAGTATGTCATATCACTAACGTAGCTGCAGAAGGCCTATGCAAAACCAGATTTGAAACCTCACACAATGTCAGACCCAAAGTTAGAAACATTATTCTGGAATGTGAGCAATGTTGAGATAATTCGGAACTAGAATTTACATTTTGAAAGACACCACTGCATCAACTCTTCTTAGTCATGCGGAGCAATTTAAAATGAAGGCTCTGCCAAGCAAAGTATGCCACATCATTGGTCACCCTCTATGCTGTCAGATGATCTGCGATGGAAGTTGCCTGATATCTAATATCGAAGCTGTTGCCACATTCTTTTTTGGCTATTCAGTTGGCCGCTGTTGAGATGTATTGCCTATAATGAATATAGGCCAAGGGTTACTAGGTCAAGGAGGCTTCAATCCTCACCCAATTAGGCTAATTAACAGTAAATGCATTGTAGTTATGTCAGTTCACATAAGTTAGCCTACAACATAATTTTGATTGATCATAAATCGGATATAATTTAGCCTGATAATATAACCAGTCTTTCTTATCTAGTGATCTGAATGTTCATTTATTAACAATTAAAAAAGTAGGCTAGTATGACTTATGCATTTAATCTGGCAGCAATTTTTCGCCAAGCTGTCTCACTTGCCTTGTCAGTTGTGGCACTATTGACCTTTTTGGTGATGACTCCTTTAAATTCTTCATAAAGTCCCATCAGAAGGGTTTGTTTCGCTGTTGAGAAGATCACTGTACTAGTTCTCGCTTCTTTTTTGCGACATTTCGATGATTGCTTGTTCTGTGCTGCTTATGTACTCCGTGCGCGTGCACAGTGCAAGCTTGTTCAAGACTGGTTTGAGTTAATGTTGACAAGACCCAGCTAATTTGTGTTAATGGAACGGCTTGAGCCTTAAGTGGAAGTTGGCATTCATTCAAACTATCATCATCATCATCATCTTCATCCGCTTATCCGGTAATCGGGTCGCGGGGGCAGCAGCTCCAGCAGGGGACCCCAAACTTCCCTTTCCCGAGCGACATTTGCCAGCTCTGACTGGGGGATCCCGAGGCGTTCCCAGGCCAGTGTCGAAATATAATCTCTCCACCTAGTCCTGGGCCTACCCCGAGGTCTCCTCCCAG